>JAQFZY010001937.1:0-13359 GCA_034696285.1 Hypogastrura burkilli | reverse complement strand
TTAATTTGCACAGCAGGCCACCCAGAATTAGTATGGATGTAATCCCGCTTCGCTATTTTGATTATGTATCAAAGTAAACATTTTCGCACCGCACCGCACCGGAGCGGCACCGGTGCGGAGCTATGCGGAGCACTACATTACATACGACCGTGTATTAAATTGTAGGCTACCATAAGCTCGGTGTAACTTTTGTTTGCCTTCTACAGACTCAGGCCGCCCTTGGCCTGGCCAGCTTCCGGAAGGAACAATGGAAGAATGTGACGAGGTTTTCGTATGCCAAATACAAGGACCCGGTCCTTCGGCGTCGGCTCCGGATCATGGCCAACCTTGGAACGGATGCCCTTCCGGCGGACAAACTGGAGAAAGTAAGGCCGGCTCCCTTCCTTGTTACGTCATTCATTTGGTAGTTGGCCTATAATTGGATACCTGATCCTCATCTTAACCTAAACTCATAGTCTTCTCTACATTGCCGTGTTTATGCGTGAGCCGGGCTCTAGGCAGGCATAGGCCTTAATCTTCTCAACTGATTGAGCTGAGTACTACCTACCAGGGTGGTTAAGCTCTACGGTGTGGCTTGTGCCTAGCAGTAGGGGGGGTGGATCCCGACGGTTCCCCATTTACGGATTTGGCGGCAGTGGAAGGGGCAATTTGTGAACAATTTATCTGTTCAGATTTAGGATTGAAACAAGGACGGACGTATTTGGTTCATTTAAATTAAAAGTAATTTTACAGGGGATGATGACCTCATTGTTGCTCCGAGGCTTCCGCAGCAGAAAAATGTGTCAATGTCAATCGTCCCTTTCACTGCCGCGAAACAAACCCACCCTATTTCACATAGACCGAACGGTAGATTTTAACCACGCTGCTGGTAGGTAATCGATCGATTTTATTTTATCGATAACTTTCTTATCGATGGAAATTTTATCTAAAGTACTTTTTATCGATGGTTTTCTTTTATCGAAAAGCCTATGAGCTTGAATTTGAATCAGGAAAGATAACATTAAGAAAAGGTAGCTTTAAAGACAAAAATATGAAGTAGAGAATAGCGCCAAGACATAGAGTCAGTCTGATTTTAGTCGTTACAAGGCAGTGAGTGACACCGATGCAGTTGATAAACGTGGAAGTAAATCTAAAAATTAATCTGCTATTGGTGCATTTTTGAAATATACATATATAGGCACATTCGTCCATTTTTAATGATGTACACAATACGAGTTTCGTTAGGTGTGTGAATAAAGTGTTGGCATTTTAAACAAATGTTTTTCGATTAAAAAAAATTCGATAAAATTTTGTCAATAAAAAAAATGCGATCTAATTTCCACTTGATAAAAAAAAATTGATATAATTTCCGCTCGACAAAATCAAAATAGATCCATTTTTCCCATAGCGGACAGGTAACTTTTCCTTGACAACGTTAAGGAGCGTTAGTAAATACGAAAAAGTTACCTCCCGTAGGGTATGCATTTCGACTTATTATTTAAGTGGCCCCAATTAAACTCAAAAGTGTCTTTCAAATGTGAGTTAATTCGGGGAGAGCGAAAAGTAATTTGGGGCCAAAGGTAGCAAAAGTCACTTTTGAGTATTCTGGGGACACTTTTGAGTTTAATTGGGGCTACTTTAAATAGAGGCCATGCATTTCACCCGATGCCCCAAAAGTTCAAACACGTTTTGTGACTAAACGGCTCAAAATACACTAATAATTAAAGACGGATAAAAATTGGTAAACGCGGTCTAGATTATGCAAATCAATTCTAGGGAACTATATTTTCATTATTACTACCCTAAATCCTCAAAAAACTAAATGGATTTGTCGATTTAGCCCATTTCCCATGTAGTAACGACTTCCGCATATTGAAATTCATGTAGTGCATATCAATATCTTCCAAACAAACTTAATTAGATTTCTGTAGGTTTAAGGGGTCCTGAGATATGTGACCTTTTAGTCACCCATCTGGAGCCTGTTTTCTTAACACACATTTACATACGGAAAATCTCATTACAATTATTCATGCATAATAGTAGCCCACATCCTAATCTCCAGTAGCAACACAAATTGTTTATCTTATTACTGACTATTCTTGTACTACAGCCTAAACTTACCTCAGGAGGTCATCATGTACACAACGATGTTTGGTTAAGCTCATTATGTGACTTAAATACTGCCCGTGTGATACTGACGTCTTGGACGAGCTTAACCGTCTACGAGACCAGTTTGCCCGCAAAAAATAGGCCCTCAAAAACTTCAAAATAAAAAATGCACCAGAAAAAAAAGTGCAAAAAACCCTTAGCGGACGTGCCCTATAAAGAACGAAACAAGTGTCCTCCAGAATTAACATCTCATTTACTAATCACTAATAGAGTACTTCATTCATCTATTTTAGAACAAACGTAGCAAAATACAGCGTGTGTCCGCGAAGGCTCTAATTATTAATTAAATTTAGAGTTTTCTTAGGACCTTCGCCGACACCCGCTGTATTTTGCTACGTTTGTTCTAAAATAGATAAATGAAGTAATCTATTACTGATTACTAAATGAGATGTTAATTCTCGAGGACACTTGTTTCGTTCTTTATAGGGCACGTCCGCTAAGGGTTATTTGCACTTTTTTTTCTGGTGCATTTTTTCCGCTCTCGGGTAATAGGTGCATACATAATAGGTACTTTTATTATAAGAAGTGTTTTCGAGATCCGGGCCAGGTGCATCCTGTTGTTCTCATTTAAGGATCAGGGAGCTAATGAGTTTAGCTTCCTTTCTGAAAACTAACCTCTACCACAATGGAATCATAGTTGGGGGATCAAAGGGATGAAGAAAAGTAATGACACGTGCGTCATACTACATCCTAACATTAGGAGGGTTTTTTATTATGAGGAAGGACTTTGAATTACGAGCAAAACTAAAAATAAACGAAAGCAAAAAATTATATTTTAATTATTATTTCTCATATTGTATGTAAACTTTCCCTTTACAGACCTGTTGTGACTCTAGGCCAGCCTGAGTTAAGTATGAAGTCACGCGGCACTGGGCTATCTAAATAAATTAAAGTTAGTACTTTAGGAAATAGCTAAGGCTATCTTCGAATCCGTTTGTCACGGTAATGGCACAGCCAGCACAGCTTATGAGGTAATTTTGGGTGAACGAAGGGAAAAGGGCTGAAAATAGAGATTAAATCGGTAATTTTGCATTTTAATACAAATTCATGCTTTTTTATGAGTTAATATCAGAAGTAAGAATTTCCTCTTAATTTTTTTAATTTCGTGAAGGACTTTCCATCCCCGGCGATCGGTTTTAGTTTCGGTTCATTTTCATGGAAATAGTGAAAGGAGGCAGAGAGCCTGCTTCCGGCTCCATGCACTGCATGCCTATCCCTCTGTTGCCACTAGTACTCCAATTGTGTAGTCAGCAGGGCAAATTGGGTAAAGTCCCATCCCAGCAGGTCATGAGTCAAGACAGGGGCCGGAATGATAAGGCTTGGGGACTCGTGCTCCGGTCCCAAAGATTGTCGGAAAAGGAAATGAAGCCTCAATAATATTTGAATTCCGGGGGCCTGATGGAGTGAAAGCGGATCTCCGTCCCTTAGTATCTCCCTATGCACAATGCCAAACTCGAGAAAAATTGCATTCTTCCCTCCTGCTCTTCTGCCGGGTATGGGGCGGGAGAAGGGCCCGGCGGAAGTTTGCGGAGCGACGGCCCGGTGTTTGAGGGACGCTCTATAGTACAGAGCTGGGGAGGTAGCTGAAGGGACTTGTCAACCAGCTCTTTCTATCGGAATCCATAATATTCCTGGAAAGAGTCGGGACGACCTAGGGGGGAAAGGACAATTCTCACTTATTTCCGAGACAGGGTTGACAAGTCGGAAGAGACAGGCCGTTTTATTGAAATAAAATGGAGCGGAGAGCCTTTGAAACAAATTGATTCTAAATGATAGGGCCTTGTCAAGGGCTGAGAGCCGAGCGGGTACACAATGCAATTTTGATCCATGGTCTCTCTCCTTTCAGTTTACAAACTTGGTGAATGACATGAGCTCTATCTATAGCACGGCCAAGGTCTGTGCCTACAACAATAGTCAGGACTGTGACTTGTCCTTCCAACCACGTGAGTCCGCCAATTCACTTATCAATTCCTACCTATTCATCTATACGCCTACGTATAGTCCTGTCAACACGCATAAGGAGTAGGGCCGATGGGGAAGAACCTACGGGGATCCGTGTCTGAAGCTTACTTCGGAAAAGGCCAAACTATCAAGTGTTACAAGAAAACGCCTAGGGAAGCTATAATTATGTATTTACCTCAGTCAGCTTGAGAAGTTGACTTCAATCATTACAACATTTTATATTGAAATCCATTATTCCGCGTTTATGCTTATACTTTTTGCAATGGTGGCAATTTTGATGATAATTTTGTATAGCTGAAGGAAAGTATTTGTGGGAGGAACCATATTTAATTTTGAGTTTTTAATAAATATCCACGGATCCTATTTTAAAATAAATGGAAAAGCATAAAACTTTATCAAGAGTGAAATAATGGATTCCCATATAATATTTTGCATTGATTGCACTCGACTTCTCAAACTGACTGAGTCAGTATGCATACTGTCCAACTTCAATTTCCCCAAGAATCTACAACATCGACCAGCAGCGGCCTGTGTAGGGACTGATCGCGACCTGGAAAGCCACGCGTACGCCTACTCGAGAAATGGAATTATCCCCATCCTAATCATATTAGGATCCAATTGGATGGAACCTAATTCCAAATTCGACACTATATATAATAAGTCCATATATAATATCCGTAATGCCTTCCCTGTCGCCGGACACATATTGAATTCTCTTTGATTACCGATTCTTCTGTAGGTATCTGTATGCTCGGAAATAAGAAGGGCCCGGGAGTCTTCCCACCTACAAAGATCAACTTTGAGACTTCCCCATAACTTTTTTTCTATTAATAATTTATTAGAGAAAGCCTATATAATGAGCCTGACACCTCAGTAGCAGACCTGTCTCAGAACGGAATGACGTAAATGGAGGGCTGGGGTCCCGACTTCTTAGGCTTACTCCTTTATAGGTGTCCCTATCAACTCGGTTATAGGAGCTGGTATAGGTTGAGGCTTTTGATCGTGGTACTCTATTCTTAGAAAGGTATAGGGTGTTCGGAGTTCGGACTTGATTTGGTTGGCTGTTTAGTCCAATTCCGATCCCAACTGTACCCATTCCTCACATTGTGGTTATAATAATAGCTAATGAGCTGGCTTACAGCATTAGATCAAAGGAAAGAGTATAATATTCCAGCTGTACTTATTGGTGTCCAAGTCCAAAGTGCCATTTTAGTGCACTGGCGTCTTGACACTGCCGGTATGAAATTTAGTACTTGTTAATATACATAGATTTACATAAACATACAAAGGACGTCGCCCTCGGCTCCTCTCTTTTGCTTCCGCACGCGGCAAAAATGTAAACAAAATGATGACAAATCCGGTCCTAGGAGCATTTTTTTGTTTTACTCCTAAGGGACTTAGCCTTTAACCCTACATATCTGCCCAACGAACTTGACCTTCCTAGTGCCCATAATTTTTTGTGTGCCGGGTTTGGGGGGAGCCGGTTAGGAAATACGACCGGAAAGTTGAGGACACGGAATAGTCGTCCCGAAGTCGATAGAAATATATATTGGTTAGAATACGGTTTATTGTTATGGTAAAATAGTACTCTTTTTCCTTTAACCATTTCTGGATTTTTTTTTCTTGTCCGTACAACCGTCCATGCGGCTGACCCCTGCCTTTTAAATTCAATTCCACTCTCTTCTTAAAGTCGGGTCCAACATACAACGGTCTAAAATACTTTAGCCCGATAGGTTCAGAGAGAAAGGCGGAAGGACAACAAAAAATGGTCCTCATTAATCAGGAACAGAGCCTCCTCAGTACTCCGACTCCTCCTGCCTTCGAGAAGGGGAGATAATTAAATGTATTTTGTTCCTGGGCCCGGATTAGGTCCTATCCCGGATTTATAGTGAAGACCCAACTGTCAGGGAGGAGAAAGGCATTTAGCCAATAGTTTTTAAAAAAGAGTAAATCCCCGTCGGCTGGCTCTCCATATAGGAGCTCTTTCAGTTTTGAGGGCATTAGTAGTGGAGGCCGGGTCCGGGCTCAAATTGAGCAGAGCCGCCCACGCAATCCCTTCCCTCTCATTTCACTCTTAAATCACTTTCACTCTCACTCTCTCTCTCTCATTCCTCCGTCCTTCTCTGACAAAGGGAAATCTCACCTTTTCTCAATTCTTTTTTAATTTGATTTCTTTTATTTTTGGGGGGTTTCTCCATGGAGGCCTGACGTCAGGCAGGGGGCCTCTAAAATTAATCTCGGCCCTGGTACTCTTTATGGCAGACAATTACGGGAAGACTCAGACTCTCTTTAGCCTTTTCCCAATATTCAGGCTCATTATTTGATTTTTCGTGGTTCAGCCTCGAGAATCGCTGGTATTTAACTAAATTCTACATTTACGACTTCTGCCTTTTGATTAAGAAAAAGTAGTGAGTCCGCCTCAGAAGACTTGGTTGGTTGGCTACAGAAACAACTAATCCTAATATAATAAAGCCTAAAGTAAGGCAACCTAATCTAATTAGCCTTGCCCCACTTAAGCCAACCAGGCTAAACCTAATCTAGCCTTACTTGGCGTAAAGTCTGACTTAGGCTAACCAAATCTGTCCGTTGATTTTTAAGCAACTAAAATAATTTCCTGCACGGAAAAGCAGACGAAGATAAATAAAGGAGTTGTTGCAGCTCCAAATATTTATTTTATAAATACGTCTCCATAATAATAAGCAAAAGATATTGAATCTGCATATGTTTATGCGAATGCTGGAGCTCTTTTTCTTTCTTAAGAGTGTACAACAATTGTGTGTTGAGGGCACTGTTTAGTGGCAGAACTAATAACAACGTCGCAGAAAAAATACAGATGTACTTATTACGAATTAAATTGACCGATACTTAGCTAAGTCGCCTAGATCTTTGGTTAGGTTAGGCTTGGAAGACAAAAATGGAGTTCATTACACTATATTTAAGCTTTCGGAGTATTTAGTTCAAATTTTGACGCTAAGACGCGTATTTTAATGCAGCATTAAATACTAGGTTTAGCGGGCTACGGTTTGGCGTAATGAAGAAATTCTGGGAATTTCCTTCGATATAAACGGTCAGAGTCGTAATTCAGTCTACCAACTGCCGTAGACACTAACACTTACGGCCCTTAAGCCGGGAGTAGTAGTTTGGCCGGCTGCTTTCCCAGGCGGCCCTCCCGCAGTTCCCGGCGTAGTACAAGTAGATCCGTTCCCGGAATTCCTTGAATACAATGTAATTAGGAATGGCTATTTGCGGAACAATCGGGCCTTTGTAGGTCTTGCCGGAGCCCGGCCGGAGAACTTGAGGTAGTATCGTACTGGAAACCTCTCTGGGCCTCATTGCAATTGGGAAGGTCCCGGGTGTTGGGCGACAATGATCATGACCATGAAGCCGTAGGAGGAGGAGAGCGGCCGAAGCAATTAATTTCCTCTAACTGAGACGCAAATGGTCGTAATTTTAGGATTCATGCTTAGTCTCCAGTTGATAATGAGACCGGCAGCCTGTTCCCACCAGAGACAAATGGGCGGCTTGATGGCATTTATTTTTGGACCTCTTACCGCAAAGGCCCTCTTTTCTTTGTCCTTGACAGACTTGAAGGAACTGTTGGGCCGGAGCCGGGACTACGCCGAACTCGAGCATGCCTGGCTCAGCTTCAGAGATGCTACAGGGAAGAAAATCCGGCCGCTCTATCCGGAGTACGTCGAGCTACTCAACGAGGCCGCAAAGATTAACAGTGAGTTGCTTGTGGGAGGGACTTTCTTGAGTCACCGATGAGTCGCCAACATATTGTCATGCGACTTGGGAAATGTTTGGCAAGAATTTAATTTAGGGACTTTTATAGGTCATTTTACTAGTTAGACTGCTATTTTGGTGTTAATTTTCACTTTTAAAGTTCGATATTTTTCTTAGGAGCCTCGCAGAATTCTTACCACGGATTCTATTCGAACAGAATTGTGCACGACATCAACTAATGGGATGGACGAAAGTCTCCTTCAAACGGAAAGATTCGGCTGCAAATGATTTCAGAATTAGAGCTCACCAAAAATCGGATCAAACTTTTGAAACGCTCCTTGTAGCTAGACACCGTGACGTATCAATTTTTTCTTTTATTTATTCCATACCGGACCCAAATCCCGATGAGCGCTGAATCCAGCCAGAGAGCAAGAAATTAAGTATTTTCAGATTTGCGAAAAAATAACCAAATCTAACCTGGCTCTGCTTAACGTAACCTACCCAGAACTCACAAACCTTAATAATACGACCATGTCAGGTCTGGTTACAAAATGCTTAAGCCCCAGCTGATCAGCTGACCTACCGTAAATGATACAATTGCTAAATACATCCCAGGCACGACGTGGAACTTGACTGATACCGCTCCGAAGAGAGTTTGGTAGCCCTAGCTAAGACCTAATTTTTGTGACCAGACTTTGACGACGGACGAGAGCAGTGGCTGAGGCCGTACGAGACGGACTCCTTCCAAGATGACATCTACAAGCTCTGGGACTCCATTGCTCCGCTCTACAAGGAGCTCCATGCCTACGTCCGGACCAGGCTCCAAGCCAAATACGGAAGTGACAAGGTGAGCCTGACCGGGCCCATTCCGGCCCACCTGCTCGGGGACATGTGGGCCCAGCACTGGAGCAACCTCCTTGACTTCACTGTCCCTTACCCGGGAAAGCCCTCCGTTGACGTGTCCAAGACCATGGTCAAACAGGTACGGCCTTGAACGTACTCTAGGTCAAGTTCCAGTCATGTTCGCTTCCATAAGTTACGCTTATATTCAATTATTGGAAACTGGTCTCCCCAATTCCAGAACTACACTGCCCTCAAGCTCTTCAAGGTGGCCGAGGAGTTCTTCACTTCCGTGAACCTCTCAGCAATGCCGGCCGAGTTCTGGTCGGGCTCAATTATTGAGAAACCTGAGGATCGGGAAATCGTTTGCCATGCTTCCGCGTAAGTCAATCCTCAGTTCCATCTTGTTACTACTAGCAGTTTTAGGAAATATGAGCTCAGAAATGCTCATCTTCCATTACACAGTAATGATGGGGCTCCAGAGCACAGTATAATTAGTAATCATGTGGAATATATACAGACAGTGTGGAATTACCTGTGATTAGGCCCTTCTCGTTTTACAGGTGGGACTTCTGCAACGGGATTGATTTCAGGTAAGGATACTCTTTACGCTCCACTTTTCCCAGGAAGGCTTCCTTGGTCACGCTGCCATGTGTTGAAATCTGATACATACCATATATTTATGTGCCATATCTCTCCACAACTAAACTGCCGTACTGGTGGCGGAAACAGCTAAAAGCTAAAAAGCTAAAGAAACCTAATTAATTGAGCAGTAACAATATTATTACTAGGTCGTAGTATTTATAGGTACCTGCCTGATCAAATTATATATCAGTTAGGGCTTGATATTAGTGATGACCAAATGATATACTGTAGGCTTTAGTTCAAAACAAAATATGCAAATGACTAAATGCAGATGTTGGACACATTGTTTTGTCGGTTTATACTGAATTCATACCCGATGCTGTATCCTCCATACCCAACCTGAGTCATAGTCTTTGACCACCATCTAGATTCCATGCTGTGTGTTGGGACAGACTCTAAATTCCTTTATTAACAAGTGCTCTTACGAGCTCTTGCGTGTAGCAATACGTGCCACACGGAAAGACGAATCAATACCGTGAAACGAATTACAACAGTGAGACGAATCACAGCGTAACTAAATCATAAAAGTGAAACGAATCGTTAATGAAAAGTGCTCTCCCGAGCTTTTGCGCGTAGCCCTACGTGCCACACGGAATGACGAATCACTACCGTGAAACGATTCACTACCGCGAAACTAATCACTAACCTGAAAAGAATGACTACAGTGAAATGAATCACAACATTGAGATGAACCCCATTGTTTGCTAATGTATTTAAATTTCCAGCCAATTTAACGACTTTTAAAAAAGTATTGAAAGAGATTGCTTATGTGTATTTTACTGTATCCGAATCCGTTGCTAACTCAAATAGACTTCGGGCGACCCTTCCAGGTCACACCGGGGTAGGGTTGACCGTGGGCGACCTCTTCGTGGTTACCACGTGACCCCCATGGGTCAAAATCGAAAATTAATTCCTAGCATATGACCCTGCCTTGCTTGGGGCGTCCGAATCCGTTGCTAACTCCAATTCGCCTCGGACAACCCTTCCAGGTCACACCGAGGTCGTGCGGCTACCGGTAGGCCGGAAAATTGGTTTGACAACTGTATTCATGACCCCCAGGCCCGTACGAAAATTTTGATATGCCAGATGACATGGTGTGGTCGCGTTGACCGTGGGTGACTCTCTGGGTGTACTGCTGGGTCACGGAAGGGTCAAATCTTGGATCCAACCATAAAGTAACACTCAGTATGCTATTCTGGTCAATTTGATGTGTCACATGCTAACACGGCAACACATTTTTTGTGTTGCCAGAGCTTCTTGTAGCCAAAATTTCCCTTTCCCATAGCCTTCTATGAGGCTGGAGAAAGGCGGTCTGAGTAGATGGGGAGAAAGAACTATGGGTCTCATTGTGCTCTCTGACTGTGATCTCTTCTGTTATAACTACTAGTACATAATATGTATGAGAAAGTGGTAGGGCGTAGGGTGGAGATGGACATGGTCCAACCATTCATTCAAACCTCTCCTTCTTTGGACTAATAGATACAGAATGGGAATCATTTCCCATATATGTAGGAGTAGGAGACTGACTATGGCAGAGCTCCAGATTGGGATAACAATAAATACGGGCTTTTCTGTACCAGACGGCTCCCTATTATTTCCAGAAATTATTGAGTCCAGTCCTCTGCAGCAGTTCTGCAGTTATTGAATAACTCACATATAGACATGGAACCCTACGCAGTGAACCTATCTGGTATACAAGCCCTCTTGAAATTGACGTGTTAGGAGAAACCTGTTACACAGGCTCTGCTGGGACCATTCAAATACAATATTATGACTACTAACTATTGAATTGAAACAAGGAGGAGCAGTGCTAATTTTGAACACAATTTCATTCCTTTTTGTAAAATCCGCAGTACAATTTATATTACAATGGAATGCGTAGAAAGTACAAATCGAAAGTAAATATATTTTTTCCTAACATTTTTTATCTTTTGATTTTTGAGAAACTTTTACGTATCTCATTTAAAAATCGTTTCCAGCCATGTAAAGAGCCCTAAATGATTTAGAACCACTCTTTTGCAATTACCTGGTAAAATAATGAATTTCCATATGATATTTGTAATTGACAGAATTCAAGTTCCCGAATTAACCAGTCAGCAGGCATGCTCTCCAATTTCCAAAAGAACGTACACTATGCAACGCAAGGATACGTAGTTCCTTTCCATGCCCAATGAACGTAAGCTAATGAACGGGAAGGGCATTATATCGATATTAGATGATTTATTTGGAATGAGCATATGTTGCGTGGGGTGTCCTTCCTCTGGTGAAAGTGAGAGATAACTGCTCGGCCGCTCTGCGTCGTGCCTGTGCCGGACATCCCTATTATTTGGGCTTGCACTATCCGCGGAGAAAAGGGATCTCATTTCCCAATGCTCTAGATCTAGATTTATTATGTATCTCTCCCTGAGCGCCTGGGACCTAGCTGGCAGGAGTAGGAATTCCCATTAGATCACTCCTCCATTTCCCTGATTAGGAGAACAAGTCCAGTCACTACATAGGAATCCACTTGAATCATGGAACGAGCTCCGCCTTCCGTAATAGGAAACGCAGTTCTAGCTAAATCTCCCTCTTCTCACCTTCGGGACCCAGACCTAGGTTCTTTCTCCGGAGAGGGGAAATATTTATGGCTCTGACACGGGGCCCAGAGAGCAATTAAACGGGAGACTTGGGTGAGGGAAGGCCTGGCTGGACCCATGGCGGCTCCAATACCCAACTCTTGAGAATGCAACAGATGGGGGTTAATTTGGGTTAGGCTATGAGAAATTAGGCCAAGTGGGATGATGGTAGGCTCCGGCCTAAGTTAGTCCAGCTTTCGGAGTTAAAGGGAGGGGTGAGAAGAAAGCGGAGTCGCTTTTGGACTCTTGCTAAGTCCGGCTGAGATAGGAGGAGCCCTTCCATTTCATCATCGTCATCATCATGATGTCAGGCTGGTCATTCCCTATAATTGAGTTGTGCACTCATTCAGAAGGGAAGGCCCCGCCTGAGAATGATGGATCCCTCTTCCCAAAGACCCAATTTCCTACCATTGTGCCCTGCCCTCATGGAGGAGCTCAGGTCAGGATCAGGAGCGTAGGCATTCCCAAGGCCCCAAGTCTTACAAATAGGGTAGGACAGACTTGGTGTGGCCCCTCAAAACGACCTTCCGACTAAAAAATACTCAGTATTAAAAATATTTAAATTAACAATAATACTTTTCCCGCCACTCGCTTCAAAAATGGGCTACTCTAGTCTGGAGTCTAGAAGTCTAGGGTTTTGTTTTATTTTTTAGTAGGATTTGTTTCAGTTTCTGTTTCATTAAGACAGTTCTCTTGTGGAGATGGACAGCAAATGCATTTTTTTAACCATAAGTAAGTATTGTTGTGGGTTAGATAAATACATACATTGGAATAGGAAGGCAAACGTTCTGAATATATCCCAAGTATATCGTTTACGATAGGCAAATTAAAATGGCTCAAAATCCTTGCAACTTAATTTGTCACTTTGGTTTTGACAACTTGTAAACGTTTCAGAACCTATTGGGCCAGTTGAATGGAGGACCTTAGATCAGGGTCTTTTGGTTATTCTCTGTTGTGGTCATATTCAGGCTGGAACTACAAACAGGCGGAGAGTATGGCCAATTTCGCATTGGATCCACAAAAAATTGCCTCCTATATGACTGCGTATACTCAAAACTTTCCAACAAGTAATATAGGCAAAGTCCGGATTACAAATCAACCAATTTCCACATTCCATAAAAAAACATAATATCAGCCCTTATAGGAGTATAATTTATAATATCGTAATAAGCTTGTGCTTACTTCAACCCATTTTATTACTTTCACTATGGTAATAAGCACTAAACCAGTAAATAATCAAAGAAAAGTTTGAAATGGAGTATAGTTATTATATTAGTCCCAAATTATTGTAATCTAACCAATATAATATTATGACATAGTTTTCACCGTCACGAACCTACAGCATTCATTTCTCAACCTACACCAACCAAACTCCGCCAGCAAAAAGTTATGCCCAATACGAAGTCCAAGTTCTGACATGGAA
>JAQFZY010001936.1:0-13365 GCA_034696285.1 Hypogastrura burkilli | reverse complement strand
ACTCCTCCATGGTCCATAACTACAACCACAATTATGAATTATTAAATCACTTTGACTTGACATACCGCCGAAGCACAGCCCTACGTGGTCCAGGTCCAGGTCTTGGCACTGTCAAATGTTAATTTCACCGAACGGATTGCCCGGCTTTAAATGATGGTGTCGGCTGATCTTGGCTTTATTTGAGTCTGACCCAAACCAAAACCTGATAGCAGAGTAGAAGTGGATATTTTCAATGCAAATTCAAATAGATTTGAACCCTTGAATCGTCCCGCCTCTAATATTCTACGGCGCAGGAGTTAATGCACCATGGCATTCGAGCGTATTTCAAGATGGGCTCTGGCACTACATAAATGTTTTAAACAATAACGAGGAAACAAAGTCCGAAGTCCGACACGATGGGTCACAAATTGCAATTGATCTGCTATTTAATATTCAAGAGTTCTATTACTTTTCACACTGTTATTAGTACGTATTACTTTACTAGACGGGTTTACTTAGGTTTGTACAGTAGATAACACAGTTCACAGTCGCTTGAATCGGAGCCGCTTTTACTTCATTTGTTTCCTATCAGACATGAGAGCTCTGGGATAAACATGATTGCATAATGAATAAACCATTTGATAGCATAACCAAATAGCGGAGCGATAAATTAATTTCAAATCTCATTCATTTCATAACGCTGTAGAAAAATTTGGAAAATACAAAAAACGACCTCGCCTTCGGCTCGTATCTTATGCTTGCGCACGCGGCTCCACTGCTTAGCGTGCTTGGCTCTACGTCTGGAAATAATTAGTACAAATATGTTCTTTAGTAAATAAATGGATTACATAACTCTACAAATGGTGTGATGTTAGCAAGCCATGTCACAGAAAGCAAGTAGTACTTACGAACTGTGAAGCTAGACGCTGCAGGTTCTTTACAGCATTCGATTTTATGTATGTTTCTTAAATCTTACCTGCAGCGTCTAGCGTCACAGTTCGTAAATACTTGGTTTCTGTGACATGGCTTGCTAACATCACACCATATTTGTAGAGATGTAATCCATTTATTTACTAAAGAAAATATTTGTACTAATTAGTTCACGACGTAGAGCCAAGCCCGCTAAACGGCGGAGTTTCTTGTAATTACTGACATTATATATCATTTGAATGGACAATTTAAGTATCTCTGTCATATGCTTTGTCACTTATTTCTGCTCAAAAAATAGTGTGTCGTGTTTTTTTTATAATTTATCGTAGCATCGTGTGACGTCACATAAGGGGGAGGGGGGTTTTGTCTTCGTGTGGCACATGTGTGACAAGGGGGGCGGGCGGGGTCTGAAAATCAAATTTTTAGTGTGTCGTAATATATGGAGGTCCCCTTATTCATTTACTGCTTTCTTTCCTACTTTAGCATTATGACCTTCCTCGCTTACCGCATTCCTTCGGAATTCTTGCCTTATCGCCCTACTTTTCCAATGCCTTTCTGCCTTCTTTGGACTTTTTACCTTACTGCTTTACTACCGCCGTATGCCTTACTTTGCCGTTCTGGTTCTCCGGCCTTTTTCATTCTTGTGTTTCTGCCTTATTTTTGACTTCTTTATTATCTTTAAAATGCTACTTTCCAAATGTACCATTAAATCCGGCCTTACTACCTGACCTTAAAATCCGGCCTGATCTGAAAATGATATGCTTTACTGCTTTACCTTACCGTCCTGCCTTCCTAGCTTAATACACCAAACTCCTAACTCACCGCCTTACCTTAAAGTGCTGCCTTCCTGTTCACCGCTGTAATTTCAAATCATGACTTCCTGTGCATTACTGCTATACCTCGAAATGATGTCTTCCTGCCTTATCTTAAAATGCTAAAATCTCCCTTTACTGCTTCGGCTTAAAACCCTGCCTTCATGCCTTTCAGTAATGTATAAAGGGAAAACACTCAGTTATGAAATACTTGGGTTATATTTACAGGAGCATCATTTGATGCGGGATGTTTCTGTGATCCGGAATATGCGGGCCCCGGTCTTTTGTTTTATTGGGGCTCCGAGATGTGGGAAGTCCGCCGTCTGCAAGCGGCTCGCCCGCCAATACCAAATGTGTCACGTGGACATCAAGGACGTTCTCTACTACGAAGTAATGCATGAGGAATGGACGGGCGAGAGACTACAGCGGCTCCGGGACGGTTCTCATCTTATTCCGATGCAGTTACTCCTTGCAGCCACGTTCAACTACATGCTGAACAACGTGCGGTTCTGCCGGGGGTTCCTTATGGACGGATTCCCACATACGCGGGAACAGGCCATAGAGTTCGAGAAGAGAGTACGGTCTCCTTGAACAGTCTTATTCTGTTTTGCCCATGTTGTCCATGTAGTCCTTTGTACTCCTTCTATGTCCTGTCCTGTCCTGTCTTGTCCTGTATTTTCCTGTTTTCTTCTGTCATGTCCTGTATTCTCCTATGTTGTCCTGTCATGTCCAGTATTTCTTGTCCTGTTGGATACTGACATGTCTTGTATTTCTTGTCCTGTATTTCTTGTCCTGTTGTATATGGCATGCCCTGTATTTCTTGTTCTGCTGTATACTGACATGTACTGTATTTCTTGTCCTGTTGAATACTGACATGTCCTGTATTTCTTGTCCTATCGTGTACTGACACGATGTCTTGTCCTGTCTGGTATTTTCTTATGTTTTCTTGCTTTCCTCTGCTATATTGTCCTCTGTTGTCATTTGTGCTGTCTTGTAACCGTATTTTTCTGTTTTGTCGTCTTTTTCTGTCCTATATTACCTTATGTTGTCTTTTAACCTGTTTGCCTGTCATGTATCATTTTGTCGTGCTTTTCTGTCCCGTATTGTTTTCCGTTGTCTTCTGTCCTCTAGTCCTGTCCTGCCCTGTCCATTGTTGTCTTTTATCCTGACCTGTTTTGTCCTCTGTTGTTTTCTTTGTCCTGTCTGTGTACCTAGGTCATGGTAATAATTTATGTTGTCTTTGTATCTTCGAGGTGGCCCGAATTGAGGGGATCTTCTTCTTCAAGCTCTCTCACAAGGTGGCCAAAAGGCTGGTTGAGACAACGGACCATCTGCTTCCGACAGTTGGGACCCATACACCGGAGGACATTAACACGGAGCGCCTCCGGAGCTACCGCCGGTTCACGACGCCGCTCTTGGCTGAATATGCTCCAAGAATCCGAATGATTAACACCAAGCAGCCCACTGAACCTACTGTGCTCGAACTCATGGACTTTTTCGACGCCTACTTTCGTGCTAGAGGTATCACGGTCCCAAAACGGCTCGACAAGAACACGGATGAAGAGGACGGCCCGCCACCAGATTAAGCTCACCAGCCACTTGGCTACAGTCTTCCTCCACAAATACAAAAGTCAGACCTACTTCCATTTCCGTGTAAATACAACAACTTAATATGAATATAGTTGAGGCACTTAATAATTTGGTAAATAAATAAATAGATATTGCTATGTATGTACTAGCAAGAAGCCCGTTCTACGAACGGGGGTTTAGCCGACATCATTATCCTTACCTCCATCCATTATAACAGAGCCGTCTACATTTAATTTCAAACTTTCCTTCGTTGATTCCCAATTTCCGTGAATTATACCCATTCTAGTTGTTTCTACAAACATCCGTCAGTATATTTATATATAGTTCAAACCGTTTATTCTTCATTCTCCACTTTCCATTTACCTACGCATAAAAAAATTCCACTTTTTTTTCAAAACGAATTTTGTAATTCCGTTTTTCTACCCGTTTCGAACCTAATTTCATATCCAAAACGGACCCCATTATCTTCTTTTCTACCCGTTTCTACCTTGATTTACTATCCAACACAGACCACCTTCTTCTCCTTTCCACTTGTTTCTACCCTAATTTATTATCCAACACAGACCCCATTTTTCTTCTTTCTATCCGTTTCTACATAAATTTCCTATCCAACACAGACCCAGTTCCTCTTCTTTCTACTCGTTTCTACCTTAATTTCCTATCCAACACAGACCCAGTTTCTTATCTTTCTACCCGTTTATACCTAAATTTATTATGTTACACAGGCCCAGTTCCTTATCTTCCTACCCGTTTCTGCATTAATTTCCTACACAACGCGCACCCCATTCTTCTTTCCACCCGTTTCTACCTTAATTTCCTATACAGCACAGACCCCATTCTTCTTATTTCTACCCATTTCTGCCTTAACTTTCTATACAACACAGACCCAGTTCCTCAACACAGACCACATTCTTCTTCTTTTTATCCGTTTCTACCTTAATTTCCTATACAACACAGACCATATTATTCTTTTTTCTAACCGTTTCTACCTTAATTTCCTATACAACACAGCCCACATTCTTCTTCTTTCGACCAGTTTCCACCAAAATTTCCTTGTCACCACTTATGACATAGTGCATAACGTTCGCATTGATGTTCAGACTGCTCAAAACAGTTTGATGTGCTACTCGACATAGTTTAAATTTTATAGACGCCTCGATCTTGTGCTTCATTGACGCTGAGCGCTTTTGTGCAACGGTAGAGCGCACTTTTGACATTCCACATAGCTTTAACATTAATTTCCTTATCGTTTAAAGCAATTTGATGTGCTACACGGCATACTTTACATTTTCGAGACGCTTCTTCCTTGCGCTTTAACATTAATGTCCTTATTGCTTAAAGCATTTCGATGTGCTATCCGGCATACTTTAAGTTTCAAGACGCTTCGATCTTACGCTTCATTGACGCTTAGCGCTGTTGTTGCAGAGGTAGCGGTCACTTGTGACATAGCGCTTGGCTTTAACATTGATGTCCAGATTGCTCAGAGCAGTTTGATGTGCTACTCGACAAATTTTTGAGACGCTTCGACATTGCGCTTTTTTGACGCTTACAGCTTTTGTTGCAGCGGTAGCTGAGTGAACTGTAGCGTTAAACCTTACCAGTAAGCTGGTGAAGATTTTAAGCTATCATACAGCTTTGTAGCATTAGTATTTAAGATAGTTAAGCCGTTACAAACGAACGGATGGACGGAAACTTCCGTGTAAATACAACTTAATATGAATATAGTTGAGGTACTTAATAATGTGGTAAATAAATAAACAGATATTGCTATGTATGTATTACGAATATTCCTAACATTTAATATTGAATTGAGCTCCAATATATGAAACCGAATTTCAAAGGCGATATGCTTCATCTTCATACATGCCGGTAAAGTATTGTTTTGACTGATATACTTTCTTAGTCCCTAAATTATAGCTTTCACCCGAGCCAAAATATAATCTCGGGAACCTGAAACAGAAATTAGCAGAAGTACTATAAAACTTGGTAGAAATATTTTTCGGAATGTTCATACACACTCCCACGAATTCAAAGGTAATTTATTTAGCCAGAAACTATATCTGCCCAAACCTTTATTTCGGTAGCCACAAACTATACCTGCCCAAACCTATATTGAGGTAGCCAGAAACTATATCTGCCCAAACCTATATTTCGGTAGCAATAAACTATATCCGCCCAAACCTATATTTCGGTAGCAATAAACTATATCCGCCCAAACCTATATTTTGGTAGCCAGAAACAATATCTGCCCAAACCAATATTATGGTAGCAAGAAACTATCTGCGCAAATCTATATTTTGGCTGCCAGAAGCTATGTATACTGGACAAAAAAAAATACAAATTTTTCAAATTTTAGAATAATCGGCCGTAAATTTCCCAAATTTTAAATTTATCGGCCGGAAATTTCCGGAATTCTAAAATAATTTGCTAATTTATACCATTTGCCATTATTTATTTTGCCATTTATATCGACCAAAAACGCACTTGCAACTGTTGTCCTATGTAGTTCTCCGTTTCAATACAATTAGGCCCCGACAATGGGCACGAAAACTTGTATAAGCGGGCCTTGAGCTGAAATGACGAACTGGAAGGAGTCAGGGCTCCGTTTTTAAGGGGCTTCATTCCATTCCCACTACTACACCAAAATAATCAATAGAGTCTCCCAATCTAAATACCGGCGGACAGGTAAAGGCTCATTAGGCTCCAGTAGTGCCGCTCCTACGTTAGTAGCCCTAACTTTGGAACTACTGGCTCAGTAAAATAATTCAGTAATTCGTGATGCAAGTTCCAGCCATTAAGTCCGCCGCAATTAGTCCCAGATTCAATTCCCAGAGACAGACGGACCCATCCCTTCTAATCAGCAACTCAGAGAGGTAAGGTACAATATCCGAATAAATTTTACTGTCTCATCTTGTCTCAATTACGGCTCTTGATTAAGTCAATTAATGTAAGTATGCGTCACCATGCGTCAGGCCTCAAATTAAAATAATTTAGTTACATATTCTGACGTTTTTAGTTGACTGCTCTACGAATACTAGGTACAAGGGCAATTTTTCCAGAACAATATTATTGCTTAATTAGATATTCCTATTTTACGTAGTCTATGTGCTAACACTGGGAAAAAATCCATAATGAAATTGGTTCGTAATAAGGCGGGAACCGTGAGCCGGGAGACAGGCAGAATATTTTCGTGATTATTTAAGAACTAACTGATAGTATATTTGTTTGTTTTTTAAATCGTTATAAATTATGCTAACTTAATATATTCGAAGGAGTTTTTTTTTTTCAAATATTTGTACTTTCAAAGGCATGTTGGTTTAGAGCTCAGATCTAGAGATCCTAGCCTTTTATCAAATAATTCCGGTATAATCTAATTTTTTCAGGCTCGAAAATTTAAGTATTTCTAAAAAAAAAGCTTTCCCTCAATTTGGGAAATCTATATTTTTGATCTATAACTTTGAAGAAAAAGTTAATTTTTTTAATTGTGGAAAAATGTAAGCATTTTTTAAAATTCGGCAGGTCTCAAGTTCAATTTGAAAAATCTGCATTTCAATCATTCCCGAGAATTCTACTTATTCTCTGGTTCGAAAAATGAAATATCTGCATTTTTAAAACTCATGTTTTTTTATCCAATAATTTCCTACTCTGACTTTTTTGCAGGCTCTGAATGGGCTGACCAGTAAATATTTTCAAAATCTTTGCATGCTTTGGCCCCATTCTGAAAAATATGTATTCTGGAACAAACAGTTCCGGAAAAGTTTTTTTTTTTCGAAAATACCGGCACATTTTTCTGACTAGACAAATTCAAATATTTTTACACGTTTCCGGGCTTAGGGTTCAATTTAAAAACTTCTGCGTCTTCTTTAAAGAACTTTTGCGAACGAAGTCATTAATATGAATAAGGTGTGTTTCTATTTAAAGGAGAGAGAGGAAAATTAGGCGGCTAAATTAAAAAATATATAATAGATAAAATAGCCGAAGAATATTCATATTACAAAGTCTTTAGTCACAAAGTGTTCGTAGGTTCTGGAAGATTTGAGTCTGGACAGTGTTTCGCGTGTGCTCCGTCTCCCATATTTTTATCCCTTTTATCCTTTACTGATAAAAAGTGATAAGAAGTTCCAGAAATACGGCAGAATACAAAATTCATCTTAAAGGGAGAGTACAGTGGAAAAAGTAACTTTAGTTTAGAATCCACACTTTTTACCAGCGAACCCTATTGGGCAAAAAGTGATTGAAATAGCATTTTCATTCTGGTGATATTAATCACTTGAGACGGCCCCAAAACCGTGATTTTAGACTTAATTGAGTGGAGGGGACGGAGAATGGGAAAGTTCCCGGCGGAATTACATTAGTATTTATTACAGTCGGATGCGAATCTTTCCATATTATTCTACGGGTTCCATGGTAAATATAATTAATTATATATACACTTTGGCATTTCTTACTCAGCTTAGTTCTGCTACGTAACAGTCATTTATAATGTTCCATTTGAAATGTTATATTTGAATTTGCGTATTATGTGCTCCTATGATTTTGTATATACTAGTACTCATTTTACAGGATTTAATATTAAAAACACAGACTTTAGCACAGAACAGAATATTTATTTTATTTATTTATTCAACCAAGAAAATGCCTGTGATGATATGCAACATTTCTGGGTTCGGTTCAAGCTTCCATTGGGTCAGTTCAAAACATACTTTCTTTTGAGCTAAAATCTGTACTTTTTGGACAGTACTAAATAGAGGCCGTTTTAATTTGGATTTATTTAAAGGCACTTATTTCCATGTTTTCGTCACTAAAACAAAGTTATATTTGAAGAAATAGGCCCAAACGTCAGGCACGTGTGTCCACGTAATGGGACTCAACATTAAGTATGCAGATATAATAGAGATAAAGCTGGGCTGGTATCAATAACCCTAAACCTGACGCTGGTACTACGTATGGGGCCATTTATAATAATTCCAGACGCATGTTCTATGTGACAGATCCGATTCGTACCCTATCTCTGGATCTCCGTTTAGCTCATAATCTAAAATATATGTATTGCATAGGTACTTAATTAATGGTGTTCAAAACATATAGATTTTACCCCGTGAACATTAAATAGGGAAGTGATGAAAAAGAGGAAAAAAACAATCAAAATGCAACCATTCTAAATTATTTTATAACAAATGCTCTTACGAGCTCATGCGTGTAGCCCTGCGTGCCACACGGAATGACGAATCACTACCGTGAAACGAATCACTACCGTGAAACGAATCACTACCGTGAAATGAATCACAACAGCGAAATGAATCACAAAAGTGAAATGAATCACAACAGCGAAATGAATCACAAAAGTGAAATGAACCGCATTGTCAGCTAATGTATTTAAATTTCCCGCGAATTTAAGGATTTAAAAAAAAAGTTTTGAAAGATATTAATTATGTGTATTTTAGTGTATCCGAATCCGTTGCTAACTTAAACATATTTATAATAACACGATACCTACAACTAAGATATTAGGTTTGATGCCTGCACGATTTCAGTTAAACCGTATTTTATTAGACATTGCACTAGCCCGGGGGATAAGATGGGACTGACTGTGGGTTCCAGAAGACATTACAGGGATCGTACTTGGTCTTGACCTTAACGAGACGAAGGGCATTGATCCCATAGTATCTGGGCAGATAGTCTTCCAAATCAATGTCGAGATGATTCTGGTAGGATTCATTGTGCCCCATCAAAACCTCCGTGGTCCTATAGAAGCTGTTCATCCATTAGAGGGCTTCCTTCTCCTTCGAAGGTAGACCCGTGTAGAATAAGTCATCATTAATTGCCCCTCCGAGAATAAGACAAATAATTGAGACGTTCTTGGGAATATTCTGCAGGAGCTGGGACATGACTCTGATGCCCCAACGGTCCGCAAGTTTGGGCACAAAGAAGGTTTTGGCTCTCATTGTACCAATACGTACACAGGTCAGGACAGGTCTTCGTTGGCTGAGCTGTTGACCGTAAGGAGCCGGCCAGTCGCGTCAACCATGTCAACTTCCAGGAGGGAGTCAACGGCCATTCCGTATAACCTTTCAAGGTCACTCAGACCTCCACCAAGAACAAAACCGATTCCAACCGGGGCTGCCGCGAACGGAATCGCAAACTTCCCGCTGTCCCACAATCTAATGAAAATGACACATTTTTAACCACTTGTCGGTTAATTTGGCATTCATTTGGAACCAGATAAATTTGAACCTCGCACCAAATAATTTGAAATTTGTAACAAGTGATTTTGTGACCAATTTGGTTTGTCACCATAAACATCAATATATCCTATAATTATCATATAATCCAAGAAGTTTCCCGTAGCTGTTTCACTCATCAGAAAATCAATAAAAAGAGGATGCTTTACTTACATTAGTTTTTCCGTATTCAATACTCAAGTGCAAACAAGTCAGCAGTTGTCATGATTATTAAAAAAAATTGTTAGGCAAAAAATATGTTTATGGATTCCAGTAATTTTGGTGATAGATCCCAAATAAAATATTGACTGTTTATATGTTTATATGGTAGCCCAACCTGAGAATGAGCTGTCCCATAAGGAATCCCGGCCCAAGGTTTGCCCTCATCAAGGCCTTGTCAACAGAGTAGCTTGTAAGGTTCTCGAGGTCAATTATGAGAGAATCCGAGTCCCCGAAAGAGTATTTCCCAAATGAATGTGCGCCACCTTTTGGCACGATTCTCAGGTCTTTCTTTCCTGGCGCACCGTACTGCATTCTGGACCTCCTCTGGGCTCTGTACGAGAAGATAGCCGAGCGGGAACTTTTGACCTTAGCATATGTTCCATTGGTAATTTAAGGTCGCGTACCGGGGTTGACCGCGACCTACAAGGTTGGAAGTGTTCACTCCTGCCATTGATAGGCAGTTCTTGAGGGTCGAGAGCTTGAGGTTTGCTCCAACACAGAAGCAACCACATGTTAATAGTAGCAGTATTATGATCACCAGTAAGGATTTCATTTTACGTGGAGCTAAGTGTATGTCTCGTATCGAATCGTCTAAGTGACAAAAGCCAATAATAGTTTACAGTAGAACCAAATACTGAAAATCAAGATACAAAGTTATTGAGCCATCCGGCAAGTCAGGTTATACGACCAGCAGTATAATCTATTTATACCTTAAATTTGTTAATTCTATTATTTAACTGGAAGTATAAGACATATTTAGTCACTTGCGTTTTGTTTGGTAGGTAAACCGAGAGGACGCTCGTTTGATCAATATCTACGCAACGACCGTTCCACACAGAACAACTAGCATGTCACTACGGTTTGTATCTGTATTAATTTTTGACCTCGTTAACATTAATAAAGTTCGCCGAACTGATATTCCAATTAGAGGGAGAACTCCATGGCACGTACGTGGCCATCCATTTTAAATGTTAAATAAATGGTATGGAACATGTAAATTAAAATATTACACTGTATATATTACGAACCGGAACATCCTAGGCATCTAATTTTATGAAATACATGATTGAGGTGCGAGATGCAATAATGAGTAAGGAGCGGGTTTCGGTTCCGAACCTTTTTTTATGCTCTCATTAGAACCGGATAAAACTTGGTATCTCCACGACCTGTAAGTGTAGCATCTCATACATGAAGTTTGATAGAACCGAAAACCGCCGAAGTCGGACTTTAAGAGCCTAAAAATTCTTCAGAACATTATTTAGCCGGATTTTTTATCTTTTTAACAGCTGCAGCGCATTTTGGACCGTTTTTGTTCCACTTTTGTAAACAAATATTCTCGCAGGAGTCCTAACCCTTTTTCAACCCAATGGCTTTATTACAATACTCTTCTCACACTCAGCCCGAATTCGAGGAGATTTTTAGCAGGTTCTGCTATTTTATTTTGTATACATTGAACTCAAACTTTATGGAAATCCGAATATATTTAGAATGCGTATTACTATTACTCATGTAAGTACTATTTGGTTACCCCTTATTTCTTTCCTTTTAAAAAAAAAGGATTGGGATTAAAAAGGTGAGTACGCGATACCTACTACAAAACAAGCATACTACATATTGCTACACATGGTAAACTCGAACTTCTTTATGTATATTTAGTCTACTATATATATTTTAGTTTGGATGAAGCCGTTTAGTTCTTGCCTTGAAGTTGACAGTAACAAAACAAATTTCGTGATTAGTATTCCGTTATTTAGAATGCCTAAATAACCCTCTTCACAATCAGCTCTTCTAAAAACCGGGGCTGCTGATGTCAGCAAGAAGCATTTTAAAGCAGAATCATATTAATTCTTGTAATTTATTAAAACAACCTACAATTTAGAGCGTGTGTATTATATTCAAAAGTAAAAAAAAATATTTGATAATAAAAATATTTTTTGAAAACCTGAATTCAACGTAAATACTACACTGTTTTTTGTTACCGAAAAATAAGATGTAGCAGCCGAAAAGTACTACTTTAAAGGGTCGAAAACCCGCCGAATATCAAGTTTTTTTTAGAACCGGAAACCCGCTCCTTACTAATGAGTGACAGGGAGTTTTAGGGAAACTTTTCTTTTGCATTTACAATTTTAGTTTAAGCATTGCTCCTTTATTCTATGATTGTATACTCCGTTAACTGGGTCAGTACCTATTATTCTAACATGAACACTCTACTGCACACTACTGTTTTCTGCTAAATTAGTTTGTCAATAATCCATGACTCACGAATTAGAATAGAATGCAATAACTACTAACTGACTGACTAACTTAATCGAACTGTGCACTGCCATGTTAAGGCATTAATACTTTTAAAACCTTTGCTGAAACAACAGCTAAAAAAGCCCAGCTAGGTACAAAGGCTATGTGTAGAACTAGGAACACGTGCCAGTAAATATTAGCTAAGTAGTGCTTTAATTTAAATGGCGCGTGTATGTCCTATAAATGTTTAGAAAAAGTAGAGGTTTCCGCGCTAGCGCGGGTTCTGGTTATCTAGATTCCCCATAAAAACACGTAAGTATAGCGTCCTCCTGGCTCGCCTTGTTTTTGAATTTAGAAAAATATGTGCATTCAAAAATTTCTGCAATGTGCACTAATTCCTCGGCGCCTAAAAGGGTTCAAATCAACCCAAATAATTAGTGCAAATATGATTCCCTTTTTTGTACATAGAAAGTGGTCCATTCCGATTGTGGCATTGATTCTCAACATAAAGTCAATCAATATCCTATCCTCTTATATAAGTTAGTCTTTCTATGCATGTCTCACTGACGTGTGGTTTTATTCGTTCTGTAATCGGCCGGTAACAGGAAAGGGGGCATTTAATATATGTATGTCGAATGCATTAGTGTATTCCAAATAGTAATTCCGAAAGCCCGACTCTTTTGTTATTTCCCGCGATAGCCTAAGGGGGAAGTGCGCTCAGTTACCAAAATAAATTCCGTTCTTCTCATCGTTACTCTTGCAGCCTCAGCCAGGCTCGTATTGGCAATTTGTAAGCAATTAGATTTTCATTTATAACGATAAACTAAATACGACATCAGCGCCAAATTATTTTCCGAGGTAATTAAAATTCCGAATTAGAGGCTCGTTATAGTGTACTGGTATACGTTTACGAACTGCAACTTCAGGCTGCCGCGCGCGGAAGCACTTAATTTTGACCCAACTGATGTGCCGTATTTATATAATAATAATTATGTGTTTATTCAAATCCGGTGAAAATACTTTTGTTGTTCACTTTTTCGCCTCCCAGTGTTTAATTCCATTTATGACGAAAGGCGTTATGCTTAAATGAGTAGAATATATGCATAATAGGTTCAAGTTGGGAAATAATTATGTGTTTAGTCAAGTCCGGTGAAAAGAGCCGTGTTCAATTTTTTGATTTCTCCACCAGCTTATTGGTAATGTTTAAAGCTACAGTTGACTCCGCTACCGCTGAAACAAAAGCGCTAAGCGTCAATGAAGCGCAATGTCGAAGCGTCTCAAAAATTTAAAGTATGTCGGGTAGCACATCAAACTGCTCTGAACAATCTGGAGATCAATGCTAAAGCTATGCGCTATGTCACAAGTGACCGAACGCT
>JAQFZY010001935.1:0-13378 GCA_034696285.1 Hypogastrura burkilli | reverse complement strand
TAAAATAATTCACCGTTACAAATTACGCAAAATTTTTAAAATCTAATTTAGGAATGGACACTTGCGCCGCTGATGCCAGAAAGCAGGTGGATGTTGAACATTCATACAGCGAATTTATGCCAATACGTTAGTAAATGTTTCATATTTCAAAAAATTTAAAATCCTAAACATGTTGCTATTTCTTTTTCTGTGTGTTTTTTTATACATAACGTTCAGTCTGTACCTTTAACTTTTATATAATTTATTGAGCCTCAAATTCTCTAGTATAATCTTTCTAAATAGATGAAACAGTTAACCTATCAGCACCCGACACAGACGATGACCATCTTAGTGATTCAGACAACTTAGTTACCGTTGAAAACGAAGAAGTAATTATTTTGTTCCGTAATAATAGCCCCTTACAGAACACTGGCCAGATAGAGGAGCGTAAGTTTATTAGCACTAAGTTGACATACATATACCTTAAAATTATTCCATATTGGGATTTTAGAATATGCAGGTTCTGTACCAGTTGACGTAAATCCAGTTAGCTCACCTGACATCCCAAAAGGTAAACTCAACGAACCTATCCCGTTGGAAGGCTACCATTTAGACGCTGACGAGCAAATTGGTAGAAGTTGCACCAGTGAAAGTGTCCATGTGCAAAATCTTAACGAAAGAAAGAAGCGTAAGTATAGCTTATCGCGCGTGCGATAGGAAAATTGAACTGAATCTTAATTTTGTATCTCTTTCGTCACAGCACATTGAATATGATATTCCTTTTTTCTCAAGGAGATAATACTCAAGACATGTTAGCACATTTAGAGGCATTGAATTCCTCTCAGGATAAGAAAAAACTTCGTTCAAACGCAGTACAGACACTTGTACTTCCGCGAGAAAATATGATGCTGAAGCTAACACGAGCCACATTTGCAAATCTGCAATTGATGTCGCTTAACACAGTTATGGGCCCTCTGCGGTACGCAGATGTTATGTCGTTAAAGGTAAACAAAAAAAGAATTGTTTTATTTAGTTTAAATCAAATGAAGTGCTTGGAATACGTTACTTTGCGTTTTTCGTAGGAAAGTATCACTACGTCCGAGATAAAAGAAATGGACAAATATTACAACGCACGAGGAAAAGGACAATTTAATACCTACAATGTGGGACGGCTGGCATACTCCATTGTAGTGGAGTTTGCAAACATAATTTGCAAGGACTCGAATGCTCGCGTCTGTGAGCCGTGGTATGCATTAGCAATAATGCACGGATTGACTAATGACGAGGAGCAAAACGAGTTGTTGGAAAAGTTCTTGAAGCCCAGCACTAAGAACAAGAAAAACTGGTTATCTGCTGAGTTGGTATTCTTGCCATTCTGTCTGATGGCAGATCATTGGCTGTTGATTTGTCTTAAACGAAGGACACGAACAGTTCTGAGTAAGTTGGCCAACAATTGTCATATATATATATATATATATATGTTAATTATGATTATACGTCCATATACAATCTATATTGATGGTTAGATATGTCGTATTTTTTACTTTCAATTTGTAGTTCTTGATCCAAATGGCGAGCATTTCGTACAGGATGAAGAAGTTAAGAAACTTATAAACGCGTTCACTCCGTTACTGAATATTAGAGAGACTGATCAGTGGAAAATATATTCCCCACCGAAGCAAAATCATGATGACGCTGTCGATTGCGGTGTGTTTGTTTGCTTTTATCTCGAGTGCCTGCTGCGAGGGTATGACATGACTACAATGCCTGGGACTCGTCAGTATAGATCTCATATTTTACGAGTTATCAGTGGAAATTGTAATATCGTAAAGCCTCTCAGCAAATTGGAAAAGGAGGCTATTTGCTATGTTTGCAAACGAAAGGAACCCGCCTTTTCGATTACATCATCGAAAATTGATTGGGTTCACTGTGAAAGGTGTGAACGTTGGGCCCACATCGAATGTGTAAAACTCGATCCACAAAAAACGAAGGCGAAAACAACTCGTTTTCTTTGCATTTGAATACTGTGGCATTGATTCATTGATTCGTTTCCAGTTGGTAGTTATGACGATCATTGTTTATGTATATGTGTATAGCATATTAAAATACATACTTCATTTCATTACTGCAATTGTATTACATCATCTTTCATTGTTTACAGTGATACCAATAAACATTTAAATATTTTTCGTTTGGAGTGACTTGATTTGTCATTTGACTTGACATTTGATTGATGAGTCTCGGTACCAGCATTTATTATGACACCTTGCCATTAAAATACCCCTGCGACTCTCAGAACCATTAAAATCACAACGGTCAGTTTGGCAGTGTTAAGCGTTACCTAGATAAACTACATAGTATAAAACGTGTATATCGACTATAACAGCTCAAATCCCACCACCCGCAGTATCTTTTATAGAGCGTTATGATGCTATCACACTTAATATTCCAGCGTCTTAAAAAACCAACAATCTTATTTCCAAGAGTATCTCTCCGCTATCAACTTATCTATATCTCTAAATTACCAGCCGCAGCATTAGGTCGTCAGAACGGAGTCATCGGTCTACCACCCTCGGTACCGTAGATTTGTGAGGCTACCACCCTCAATACTCCTGACTTAGAAACGCTCACCCTCCGTATTATTTGAACTGTATTGTAAGCACATTGCTGTTATTATATGAAGCGGTGTGATCACCAGAGTATCTCACTTCAGTGTCATCACCATCACCCCACCACCTTAATCTTAATCTTAGCACACCAGTCAGCGTATTGGGATATATTTTTGAAGCGAAGTTGGTTGCTGACAATATGTGATAATCCTTGTTGTTTAAAAAAGCATTTTCGTTGAGATGGCCTTGCTGAAGCCAGTTTGAAATTATTGTTACCTGTTTCTTAACGTTTGAAGCCAGAATGCAACGTTGATATTACGTCATAACATTTGCTTCTTCGACTCCTTTTTTCAGTTTTACAGTAAATGACACTTCGATTTTGCTAAAGTACGGTTTAAAATAATTAGTTTAAACTTTCACTTAATAACTTTTGAAGCCTTGCTACCAGAATGAAACCTTGACATTACGTTATAGAGTTTGATGCTTACAGGGGGCGTAGTGAATTTGGCTCCACAGCGACTGCTTCAGTTTTCTATCTGACAATGAATTATGGTTCGGCTGTTATAAATAGTCCACATTCATCTTGCCTACTTATTTTATATTTGGAACTATAGTAATTTAAATTAGATATTTAAATTTGGAACTATAGTAAAATTTTCATCGAATTGATTGTAATTCAATACTTGGCAATGAAAATACAAAACCGAGATAATTATTGAAAAGGAAAAAGTCGATCCCTAATCGAGGGTACTGGATTATTTTCTGATTGGGATTCACAAATAACCATATTTAGAGTTTAGATTTGCGTTCCACTTCTTAAAATGGTCATGATTTAAGGTTCGACTTTGCGACAGTTGTTTAAATGTCTTGTTTTACAATTAATTATGCTTTGGCTTTTCTAATTATTCCACATTTTTAATGCTTACTTACTAAATATTTAGCCAATAAAGGGGATTGGCTTCCGGCTTCGATTGAGCTTGTTTAGGTTTTTCCTTAATAACTATAGTAATTATGAAAGGATTTTTATAGAATCGATTGTTTAGATCTTTGACAATGAAGATACAAAACCAAGATAATTACGTAATTCAAAAGTGTGAAGCCGATCCTTAATTGAAAGCATTGGATTCCTTTATATTTAACTTTCTCAAGTAAACATATTTCGAGTTATGATTTGGATTCCGCTTCTTCCACCGGTCATGGTTTCAGGGTTGACTTTACGGCAGGCTCGTTTAAGTGTGCTCCTCTATAATAAATTATGCATCGGATGTTCTAAGTATTATATATTCTTTAATGCTTATTTAATATTTATCCAATAAAAGGGCCTGGCTGCCGGTTTAGATTGAGTTTATTTAGATTTTTCTGCAGAAGTGTACTGTAATTGTAAGATTTTCATAGAATCAATTGTGTTTGGATATTTGGCAGAGATGAAAATACTGATCCGAAACAGTTATTTAAAAGAAAGAAGCCAAACCCCAAGCGAGGGCATTGGATTAGTTTCTAATCCAGTTTCTGAATTCACGTTATTTCGAATTCTGATTTGCATTACGTTTCTTCCGAGTCAGGTTCGAGTTTGCGCCAGACTCATTCAAACATTCTTTTAAAATTATGAATACTTGATCAGAACTTAGCAAGCGTATTAATATAAGCTTATGCGTTTTAGGTATCGTTGTAAGTAACCTTGACACTGTTTCATGATACCAATTGAACAAATGCCAAACGCAACCCGGCAGTCCATTGTCTTGTTTTTCTCTTTTTTGGTTTCACTTTTGAAGCTTTCCAAGTTCACTTAGAATTTTCATAAGACTTATATGGTCAGCCTTTAGAGAAAATCCCCCGTATTCCAGTACACTAATAAGACCACCACCGTGATTATTTCAGCGTCAATCCTACCGCACTTATTATTCCAGCGTCATAAGCCAAAACACCTTAACCAGGCAGCGTAATGAGTCAAATCCCAATTATTTCAGTTTTATCAGGCCACCATCATCGTAATCATCTCGCCGTTGTAATCCCACCAGCAAAATTGTCTCAGCCATCGCTGTAGATATATAGTACTTAGAACTAGAATCTAACTGCTGGTAATAAGACTTTTGCAAGAAAGCCCACCACCCACACGCATACATGTATATTGAGCACAAATGGCAACATGACACGAGGTGTGGGTGGTGGTTGGTGGGTGGTAGATAAGGTGGTGAGTGGTAGAGAAGGAAGGTGGTGGGTGTTGCGGTAGCAGTTAAGATTGAGATTGCCCATCTCTGTCGGGTGGTAGGGTGGTGGATGGTGGTGGAGGGTGGTGGGTATAGTGAGACCGTTCTAAATCAGGCATCAGGTTAAACTTTAAATACGTGTTAGCTAATTCCGTGTAAGTGTCCTGCGTGATGTCATAAGTGCTCTGTTCCCTGTCCCACTGGTCACGGTTGGATTATACTCGTAATTTTGGACCAGCTGGCAGTCTAGGTAGGTCGTATGTCCATATCTATAATCTAGTCTCAGTTATCAATTTTTTATTGCACGAATTAACGTTAACCATTAACTGATAAACTTTTAATTACATACATACCTATATATATGTAGATATAACTCAAGATCAAGACTGAGGGCTCAAGATCTGGAGTGAGCATGAACAGCCACAGCACAGCCACTAATGAATAATGGACTCCAGATAGTACACAAACATAGGTAAGCCGAACAACAATTTCCCAAACACTAACTCAAGTCATCCAACTTTTTAATATTTAAATCAAATGTCAAACATGAACATATCTATCACTTTCACTAGTGCCCATTATTGCCCATATGTAGCCCCAGCACCAGAACCAGAAATTCTGGTGTAGCAGTTTTAGTTTCGGGAGGGTCTCAAAGTGCTATCGACCATAAAACTGTTAAAGGCGAAAGCGGAGAAAATTTTTGTCGTTTAACGTTCAAAATCCTGCGTTTCCGGCATTTTCATTTAAAAACTTTTAACTATAGCTAAATATAAGAGCATAAGAATTTCCGCGTCTTTAGTACAACATACAAACATTATATTTTTGTGAACATCCCTATGCTACCATGCCCATGTGGTGTACTGTTGGTGGAAATAATGATAGAACCAATAAACCCGATTTTGAAATCCGAGGCCTCAGTGATAAGAGCAAATCCGATAAGTTAGGAGGCCTCGGATTTGAGAATCGAGTTGAGAACCAACAGGAGTAACAATTTGTGACCGAGAAAAAATGGTAATACATAATGTTTTTTATTGAATAAAAAACATGTTTTAAAACATGCTAACCCTGATCTACACTAATCCCTTGCTTGCATTTTTAGGCAAATGACCCACTTGAGGTTTGGAACTTGAGATAATACTGGGAAGGTCGGCAGCCGGAGGGTGTCCTAAGCCTACCTCAAGAAAAAAATGGACGAGTCCCACCGTCCCTTCGTCTCCGTCTACGTTCCAGAGTACCAGCCCCAGCATGCATCCTCTTCCCTCAAGTCCAGGGCAAAAAGTATACGAAGGGTAAGAAAATGTCTACATTCTAATATTCCAATCCAACATTGCTAGCCACGAAGTTGCTCCATTCTAACAGTAAGTACCTACTGTTACTTCTAATCGTATTAATCGTGGCAGTTGTTCAATTGTCATAGCAGCATTAAATCTTCGTATCTCTTAGCAATAGAAACTCCAAGATTCATTTCAACTTTTTGAACAGAACATATTTTCAATTGTAATCTGTAATGCTAGTTTCTAGTCGTAGTCTGTCCTAAATAGCTAGTTCTAGACGAGGTTTAGGGACTTATCTAAATTCCAGTGTCATAATTCTTCCATTAATATAATTCGTAGTGGTGGTACAGGCTGTCCCGCCTTCAGAAGAGTTTCCTCTTCATGGTCATCATGGTCCTCATGGTCTTTACCGTCATCCTCTCAACCCTCTCCTGGATCCCCCAAATGGACTCGGATCCACAAATGAGTCATTCATTCATGTCAGACCTGAACATGAAGCTACCCCGAGACGGAGTTCAGCCTGACCTTGAACCCAAGTCCAACTTCCTCCCGGAGGCCGAAAAGGTTGAGTTTGGGAAAGAGGCTCCGAACTTGGAGGAGCCCCCGTTCCTTCCCCAAGTCCTCGTCTCACCTGAGTCAAAGGGGATTGAGGTCGAGAATCCCTGGGACGGACTTCCGCTCCAAAAGGATTCGGATCTCAATGACGGGGTCCCCGTAATACCCAAAGACCTTCAACCGGACTTTGGGGACGATAGCGCCGTTGTACAGCATCCGGTAGTTACCACAACGGGAGCTCCGCTCCGAGGGCTCAAGGTAAAATGGTCCAGCCCTAACCATTGCTAGGCAATTTGTAATTAACTCCTTTGTATTCTAGAACATAATTGGTAACCAGGCAAAGGAGAACATTCGAAGTGTGATATCATTGGACCCTGTGATTCCGCTAAAACCACAAAAGACTGCCACCCACTCAAGCTCAGCTCGACTACCCAACGCCCTCCTTGTGAAGCCTAACAAGCTCGGCTTGAAGTTAGACGGTTAGTGGTGACAACGAATTACGTTCGAGCTTCAAGCTTCAAGCCTTTTACTTCACTATGAGCTATGATATATGTATATAATTATCCCTAGGACCTACAAATGCCCGTCAGAAGGCCGTTGTGGAAGCCTTCCAGCATGCCTGGACCGGTTACAAGACGTATGCATGGGGCAACGACCATTTACGGCCCATATCAGGAACCGGACAAGACTGGTTTGGACTGGGACTGACGATCGTTGACTCACTGGACACTCTTTACATAATGGGACTCCAACGTGGTGAGTGCTTATGCTCTACTAATTCATACTGCTAAACAAGCCTAAATCTAACCCTTCATTCTCAAGAATTCTTTGAGGCGAGAGACTGGGTTGAAGAGAGCTTATCCTTTGACGTTGGGAAGAATGTCAATTTGTTCGAAACAACGATTCGGGTGCTAGGAGGACTCCTAAGTGCATACCATTTGTCTGGAGAGCAAGTATTCTTGAATAAGGCTGAGGAATTGGGTTCTATTCTTCTCGTGGGCTTCAAAACTCCGTAAGTACTTTACTCGCTTTAGCGTAGGTGCGTTTTCACTTTATCCTTATTTGACATTTGTTTTTTGTTTCAGTTCCGGCGTGCCGTTCTCAGATGTGAATTTGAGGGCTCGAACGGCTCAGGGACCAAGCTGGAACCCGGACAGCACAACCTCTGAAGTATCAACACTTCAGCTAGAGTTCAGAGACCTGTCTCGGGCCCTCCAGAAGACTATCTACGAGGTAAATTAAGTCTTAACTGTATTAATTTTTTTCAACACACTGTCTGTCTATAGTTATTACCAATTTAAAAAATATATATACCTACTACTTTTATGCTTGTGCAGGACTCCGCAATGAACGTATCAATTGCCATACACAAACAAAGGAAGCCCAACGGTCTCGTCCCAATTCATATTAGTCCAAACACTGGTAAGAACAAAGTTTTGAATCTTGAGCTTGATACTGTCACGTTCTGACCCATTTGACCGAAAAAGTGACCTTGACCTTTTGTGTTCGTAAGGTAAACTTCGTTCTTCTTCCGTGATCACATTTGGAGCCCGAGGAGACTCCTACTACGAGTACCTACTCAAGCAATGGATCCAGACTGGGAAGAAGATTGACTTGTAAGTTCAGCTGAGGAGCAGTGAAGCGGTTTGTTGTTCCGAAATGGGCCGTAAGTTAAATGTGGTATCTTTTTCCAGCCTCCGGGACGACTACTTGGCCGCTATTGAGGGCGTGAGGGATAAATTAGTTCGTAGAACTCCGCTCTCAAATATGACGTACTTGGGTGAGCTTGAACTCGGCGGGAGTACCTTCAGACCCAAAATGGTAATTCTACTAATTTCACTTCGTTTCCTTCGGGCACTTAATTTTGTCCTGTTTCAGGATCATCTGGTCTGCTACTTGTCCGGCACACTGGCTCTGGGCTACTTACACGGCCTTCCTGAATGGCATCTTGACCTGGCAAAGTCTCTCCTCTATACCTGTTACCAGACTTACAAGCAACAACCGACAGGGCTTGCACCCGAAATAACTTATTTCAGAACTGAAGTAAGTTGAGAGTCGAGAAATCTGCTCAATTCCGGGTGTTCCGGCTCGGTCAGTCAAATTTTTATTTCCCTTACTTGTAGGATGATAAGCAGTCTGACTTCTACGTCAAGTCCAACGATGCTCATAACTTGCTGAGGCCGGAAACGGTGGAGAGCCTCTGGTACCTCTACCAGATCACTGGGGACGAGAAGTACCAGAGCTGGGGATGGGAGATATTCGAGTCTTTTATGAAGTACACGCGGGTAGATCACGGATTCACGTCACTCAACTCCGTCCTGCATCCGGAGAACACGCGGCCCCGTGACATGATGGAGTCGTTCTTTCTGGCCGAGACGCTCAAGTACTTCTACCTGCTCTTCAGTGACAAGGACAAGCACATCTTTGACCTCAATACCTGGGTATTCAATACGGAGGCTCATCCACTCCCAGTCTATGACCATTAGCCATGGAGGCACACTCACAAATTCCGAAGCGTAAAGGATGCCGAAGCAGGCGAAGGACTCTAGCCCATGTGATTTAGTTTTTAGTTTTTTTCGTGATTTTTATGTTCCCTCATTCATTCGCCATATAATGTGTGCATGCACTCTCCTAAATCCTCGTTCTATGAATAATGTCGCCCCTGGAACGGGCTCGTTTAGTTAAGTTTGATTTATACATATAATCTAGTCGTATGTACTATTTGTACTAAAACGATGTTTGACTATCTGTTAGAGACGTCCTCAGGTCGCACATATCCTAAGTATGTGACGAGTATTCAGTACCACGCGTGTAAACACATGTACTTTTGTACAAAAGCTAACTACTCATACAATTACTTTAGCTTGACCTGTACTTGTGTATAATACTGCATACTATTAGACGACCTTTTGTGTCTGGTCTCCGTCTCCCCCTTTCACGCTCAAATTATTATTTCTCGTTAAGTTGACCTGTGTGAATTAGATATAATAAACCGCCGTTTGTAAACTAATCAAGCATGCTGATACATAACTACTACATAAATATGTAATTTTATGTATACGGTTAACATTGGCGTGCTTAGGATTAGCTATATAGAAGTTTCTGGTAGATAGTAGACTTGTATAAAGGTAGCCGGTTCTTATATAACGTACCTAGTAGAATTAGGAACATGTAAAGTAGAATTAACTACTAAATTGGATAATTAATTAAATTACATAATACCCACGCCTACGCATTCGAACTGTATCATCCTGTTCATAACACTTAAAATTTAATAAAAAATGAACCATAACTGTTATTTAAAAATTATGAGCTTTCTTGTGCAACACCCTTGAATCTAATCCCAACTGATCACATGTCAGATGATTCATTTATTCATAAGTTTAAGTTTAAGTATTAGATTCTAAGCATTATAAGCACTTGATCGAAGTTCGGATCATGAAGCACGAAAAAATGAAATCAGGTAAAAGGACGTGCTGACCTTTATTTGATCTATTCCGGGCCCTCGATTGAGTGGGAAATACAAAGTAATTCCAGATCCGCAATGGTGAGTTAGCGGTTCTTGGCTTAGCTCTGTCACAGTTTCACTATTCCGTACGGCCTATACGTATAAAATTTCTCGTGGCAGATTTACTAACTTTTAACTATACGTCCGATTTTAAAATATTTTTAAATTCCACTGAACTATATTTAAGCTATATTATTGCCATGCACTCCGAAACTGTTTGCAATAAAAACTAAACTGGGAAGTGAAACATAATACGAGACAATAGGGTGACACAGGGTGTGAGGAATAGTGAAGATCTTGAAAGGAGTCAGTTCTCTATTATTCTCTATCAGTTAGTTGTTGAGTCAGGAATCAACAGTTCCAACTCAAATATTTGTCTTCCTAAATTCAAGTAATTAGTTATTTGTCAAGTAATTTCCACACTTCTCGTGTATCAATATGCCGACGTTGAACGGTAAGTTAAATACTACATCATACATATTGTCTAATTCGTCAGTTGCCAGTTGTGCACGCTCAGTCGAATTTGCTTGCCCATACAATGCTGCATTGAATACCGAATATACTTGCAAATGCACTTAACTTAATCTTTGTTTCTTTAGTTAAAGTAAAATGGGGCCGAGAGGTATATCCGGTTCAAGTGAACACTGATGAGAGTCCGGATGAGTTCAAAGGAATTCTCTTTTCAATAACTCACGTTTCCCCGTCTCGTCAGAAGGTTGTGAATTGTACCCTGCTTTTATAGTTCAGAGTTACTACGAAAAATTGGATTTAACTTGTTGTCTTGTGGAACTTCTATAGATTATGGTAAAAGGGAAGACGCTAGGAGACTCTTGGACTAGCTTCCCGGCAATCAATGAAGGCATGATGCTTCTACTTATGGGTACGGCCGAAGAGCACATTGAGGAACCCCCAGTCCATAAAGTCAAATTTGTGGAGGACATGAACGAGTCTGAGCTGGCAACTGCGGTATGCCAAAGTTCGGAAATATAGAGCCTTTCTGTAAATGGTCTTGACCTCGGTCGCATCCAAAGTAATCCGCCTTTGATTTAACCAACAGTTGGAGCTACCAATGGGCCTGGTCAACTTAGGGAATACGTGCTACTTGAACGCCACTGTCCAATGCTTGAAAACAGTTCCTCCACTGACTGAGACTCTGAAGACGTTTACTGGTGGCTCTGCCCTTGCCCTGGCTCCGGCAGGCTCTGATTCTTCCCTAGCCATCACAGCTGCCATCCGTGACTTGTACAACACTATGGACAAGAAAATCGCGTTCCCGCCTCTCATTCTGCTTCAGGCTGTTCACGCGGCCTTTCCCCGCTTCGCGGAGCGTGGAGAGGGCGGGGTTTGGGCCCAACAGGATGCCATGGAGTGCTGGCTCGAGTTGGTGCGCATGATGCAGCAAAAGCTAAAGCCCAAGACAACATCCAAGTACAGCTCGGTCATTGATCAGTACTTCGGCGGGGAGTTCGCCGTGGAGCTGAAGAATAATGAGGATCCTGAAGAGGTCACGGTGGCTCCGCCAGAGACTTTCCTGCAGCTCAGCTGCTTCATTGGCACAGAGACCAAGTACATGCATTCCGGAATTAAGAGCGTGAGTTTAGCAGTTTAATATTGCTATTACTGGTAGCTGATATGCGCCAGCATCACTCGATACCTAAATGTGTGCTTAGTACATAATCTTTTTGATTTTAGAAACTGACAGAAATTATCACTAAACGCTCTGAGACTCTTAGCCGGGACGCTCAGTTCACAAGAGTCTATAAGGTTGAACGTCTTCCCGCCTATTTGACCGTGCAGATGGTTCGATTCTATTACAAGCAGCAGGGCTCTGGAACCAACGCCAAAATATTGAAGGAAATTAAGTTCCCGCTCATGTACGACGCAGTTGAGCTCTGTAGCCAGCGCCTTCAGGAAAAGCTGGCTCCGATGCGGGACAAGTTCAAGGAGATTGAGGATGCAGCGGCTGAGCAGAAAGGAGCCAGCAAGGACAAATACAAGGAGAAAGAAAAGAAAACGACAGTCTCAGTTCCATACTCGTTTCAAGATGGTGAGCACTTTAGTTAGATCCAACTCTAACGTCATCTTCCAGCACTCATTCTAGCGCCTCTCTCTTAATTTCTTTTAGACGTTGGATCAAATAATTCGGGATTCTATGAACTTCAAGCCGTGCTCACTCATAAAGGTCGCTCCTCATCATCGGGCCACTACGTGGGCTGGGTCAAACACAAGGACGAAGTCTGGCTGAAATGTGACGATGACGACGTGACGCCTGTCCACGAGGAGGACGTTCTCAAGTTGAGTGGTGGAGGTGACTGGCACACAGCCTACGTATTGCTCTACGGACCAAGGATCTTGGAACTTCCTGAGGGTCAGACTATGGAGCCCGTTCTTGCAGGAGAGCCTGTCAAAGAGCAACTACCAACTGACATGGAGTAACCTCCTGATTCGATTCTTAGCCAGTCCCCTCATCATATCCTCGAATTCGTGTGATTGTGTTTATTATTTCCGATGGCTTCGTAATCCAGGTCCATCACGGAACTCCTGTACCTTTATACTCAAAACATTAAGTGACGCAGAGAAGAATAAAAGCACTATGAGTACGACTTGCTTGATAACTAGATCCACTCATTCAGCTACGTAGTACTGGACTTGAGTTTGACAGGTTCATTTGGGATTGAGACGTCTGCCTTTACCATTGAGTCCATGCCGTCTTTTGTCCCATCCAGGAGCGCATTCTGCTTCATGGCATACTGGAGCTGCTGGTACTTCATTTTTGTGGCCGAGAACTGGTATCGACAGAAGACCCAGTAGGAGGCCGTGATCCCGACGTAGGACCAGAAACCGAACGATGTCGCCTTCTTAATTTTGCTTGTGAAGGCAAAGTGACCAATCCCAGACACGAAGCCCCCCGTCACACCGTACAGAAAGCTGTTCCGGAAGCAGGGAATGCTGCTTACGTCTGTTCCCATTAGGACCAGCTTCCGCTGCAGCAGCTCCGCCTCTCTCTCTTCCGCTGCCATTCCGCCCTCCATTACTAGGAATAGGAATACGAGACCTCAGATCAGATCCTTCAATTAAGCGGGCCAGCCTTCAACATGGAAAATTAAAATATGAAGTAAGAAGCGACACTTGCCAGTAATATTCTAACTATTATAAAATTACTCCAAGCTTTGGTCCGTCCGATTGATCCTGATCGCAATTCTCAACCCAGACCCACCAAATCCCGGCAGCAAAAAGTTATGCCCA
>JAQFZY010001934.1:0-13392 GCA_034696285.1 Hypogastrura burkilli | reverse complement strand
AATTAGGCCTGGATTGTTTGCTTCTTGTTTTTAGCTTTCCAGTGCACTTTTAAGTTCAGGGTAGTCTGCTTTTTCTAAATGCATTTTTTATTATAAATTGTACACAAAGCTACGGCCCACGCCATCTTTTTAGATAATTTTGTTCTGAACAATTTTAAATAATATAAGCTTTCCGATCACGCCCCGAGGTGTCCAATTGCAAAACATTTCAGAGCCACATATGTGACATAATTCGATAATTCCATGCAACAGCATGGGGGCATCAGTTTCTATGGACCGGACTGAATTACATCCACATACGATTTGTCAGTTTAAAATAGTTAGGTTTTTTTTCTTGTTGTTTGAAGACTTACATTAGCAACGCTCACACCTGTACTTTGCAATGCAGTACGTAGATACTCACTTCAGACTTATATTAAACTGATGAATTATTAAACAGACTCAATTTGCAATTAAATTGTCGCCTGTGCCGAGCTATTCAGAGTTTAGTTCCTAAACAACCTTCAGGCCAGGCTATCGCCGTAGATCAGGGATCGGAGGCCGGAGATAACTCAGTTGGATTCTCCAACAACAATTTAACGCAACCACAACTAAAAATACATCTAATGTAATCTGTAGTTCAATTTTATATCGGCATAAAATGTTGATAATTGGCGCCTTTCAATTCAAAACGCCTATTTGGCCAACATAACACAGTATACACACGTCGTACTACGTACAACTACCACTTAACACCTGTTCCCATTACAGAGGAACTGACACAGAGTACGCTATTTACAATTGTGTGTACTAAAGTACACTCAGACACTTGGAATTTGAAACAGGTGATACTATTCTATTTGTTTAAGAAATAAACGTAATTGTTAACTTAGAAACTTCAATGTTCAGTGTCTGTAGATTAATGTCACGTATTCATCAGTAAAGGTTATTTATGCATGATTTATAACTACAAGTATACACAGTTTTTTTTACGTATTAGGGAGCTTGAATTGTGATGAAAGATCCAAATGGTAAAAGGCAACCACTGGCTATACAATACAGAGTCACTAGCCTAAACGGGACATCAAATTCAGCAAATTCCGCCCCGTTTAAGCGGTCCCCCGTTTAAACGAATTCCTCAAGAAAGTACAAATAAGTTCAAGATAGATGTGCGACATATTTTTAAATTTGTTTTTCACACGCAAGCAAATTATGATAAAAATTGAATGATCTCGTTTCACCAAAAATGAATTTGACAGACACCAACTTGTACCAGATTGTGCATCTGCTGTAGCACTTGGGCTATTGTCTTAATACATAATAACATTGAGAATTTAGAATAAAACCCAAATTAAAAATTACCGCAAAGTCAGTACATGAATTAAACATTAATCCAAAACGGATTCATGCGCTTGGTTTGCAATTTAAATACCTATTTCATATCGGTTCACACATTTAAAAATAGAGTTGAAGTAAGTATTAGGTCCAACGTTGTCGCCTCCAGTCTCCAGTGTAGCCGCCCATTGTCGCCTCTAGCACGGCGTGATTAATGCAAACTTCGTACTGTCGCCTCCTCCAGTGGAGGAGACAAAGCTGGAGCTAACCTAATCCTTACCGAGACCAAAAATTGTAATAAAAAAGCTCCACTCTTTAATAATCCCGTTTAAAAGGACCAGAGGGATGGATGAAGTATGGAGCTGTCGTCTTTTGTGCGTGCACGGTGGAGCCTATCCCAAGTTATATGGAAGGAAACCATAATCTACTGCCTCAAGTTGAGTAGGCAGATCCTTGTAGACTTGTATCTACTCACATTCTCCTCCTATGTGGCTACTCTTCACTACAATCAATCATATAGGAAGTACTGCTATAATATAATTTTGCTCATAAAGCAGAAAACAAGGTTTGACTCATCTCTGATTTGGATTACAGTAGTGTACAGGCTCTTCAGTCTTACTTCTTACTTAATTGTTGTTAGAGGAGCAATGGCGTCCGAGTTGGATGACCCTATTTCGGACCAGGAGAAGGTAATCACAACTAATTCCAATTTTATATAATGAATGTTATCATCATTAATACATATCTAACTCGTCAGAATTCAGAATGTCGACAAAATAACTTTGCTAGTAGTAGTAAAAGGTACCTATGTTATGTGTATTTTACATTTCATCTGACACCTGACTTCCTTTAGGTGCGGATTGTGTCTGACTTTATTCTCCACTCACCACCTGGGGAGTTCAATGAAGTTTTCAATGGTAAGTAATTATTTTTACTCGTAAATTCTAAACTATAAATTGTTCATTGTTCGACGTAAGGATTAGGTCCAACGTTGTCGCCTCCAGTGTCACCTCCAAGTGTCGCCACATCACGGCGCAAAAGTAGATTCCGTGTACTCGAGTCGACCTCACCACATCGTATACCTTTCTCATACATAGTGACCTAACATAACTAAATGTGGATTAATTTAACATTTAGTTTGTTTAGGAGGTATTTAGTTCGTACTTTGGGTACGTTGTAACCTAACCTAACCTGACTTAAAGATATGAACTTGCAAAGTAAACTCGAAAATGAGAAACTTGAGACTGTATAATTCGGTTCTACTGTAGTGGAGGAGACAAGGAGACGCGACAATACGAAGTTAGCATTAGTCGCCGCTGCGCCGTGTTGGAGGCGACAAGGCAAAATTCAATAGGAGGCGACAACGTTGGACTTAATCCTTACTTCAACCCATAAATTAAATAATGTGCGCGTTGCTTTTAGTTCTTTTCATTACTAGTCAATTCCATACCCAGTTCACTGTTTTGGCGATATAGCCGTTTCGAGCAAAGTATTGGGTTTCCGGAATTTTTAATTTTTCTACTAGCTGTTCCAAACTCAAGTAATAGGACCATTATAGCAGGAGGTGCGTTAGACCCTTAGTAGAAAGTATTTCAAAGACAGACTCCCTTCAGTAGACTTAATTTTCTACCCGGCAGCGAAAGTAGACATATTAAGATTTTACCAATTACACACTTCAGAAATTCTGATTTGCTTATTTTTAATGTCAAGAGTGTTCCATGAATAACTTTGCCTTGTTTAGTGCCACATGTGACAGGCATCGGCCACCGATAAAGAATTATAAATGAGTACTTACGACTTACGACGTTCGGTTTTTACTTACGAACCTGTTAATTAACAATCCATAAGAAATTGGAGTTGAAAATATCTTGTGTTTAGAAGTTATTAAATAATCAGAATTTATATTCTTCTCGCAATATTAGCTCCTGGAAACGGGAATAGGTTGTTGTCCATACCTGGGTGGGTGGTCGAACTCCACAGTTAGGTCCATGCGTCCATTCGGGTTTATTCCCTTCGGACTCTTGGCTCACGCGAAAGGGACAGCTTGTTGATATGTTCTGTTGTTTCTGTTGTCTGTGTTGTTTGTTCATGTTCACGTCCAATTTGCCGTAGCGACAACGACGGAATTATTCTTTTTATTCAAATATACAGTACTTTTTTAAGTGTCAATGACCTATCGGAAGTTTAAAAACGAGAAATGTCAACACAATGTCCCTTTCGGGTGAGCCAAGAGCCTAGTGGAAAAAAACCGGGATGGACCTACCCTAGTCCATACAATGTTGCTTACTTCCTAAAGTACATAATTCGGCCCAATTGTCATCTCGACACCAGGGCTTGTGCTCTTTTAATGGAATACATAGTCGTGTAAATCTAAATCCTTATAATTATGATCCATGACTTTCAGATGTGCGAACACTTCTAAATAATGATACGCTGTTGAAGGAAGGAGCCTCAAGGTAAAAAATATATGTGCTTACAGCTATACCGGTTTTGAGTGCTAACACTAAAATAATGTTTATTTGAATTATATAATGTGACAATGAAACTTTATTACTAATTGTATCATTTTTTGGGTCCGCTTTGTAGTGCGTTTGCCCAATATAACAAGGACCAGTTGACTCCATGCCGTGTTCCTGGAGATGATCACTCTGTGCTGATAACTGAATATAATGATTTGGGTTCCGGTCGCTACTTTGACCCAAGAACAAAACAGTCTTTTCGGTACGACCACTTAAAGAAAGAGGGCACTGATTTTCAGGTATGCATAATTTTTTAGGTATTTGAATAAAAGCCAGGTGTCTGCGTCTGTAGTTTCCAAACTGCTGGTTCAGTTTACCTGAACGGGTAAGCATTAACCATGGATTATATATTTCAAAATAACAGACAGCGTACATTTTATCATGAGTACACAGTACCTGTTGTGGTTTTCTATGTAAGTACGTATTTTAATACTTTCAATTTGTTACTTGTTTAAGCCCATGGATGCGGACAAGAAGTGTGAATCATGGCGCTCAACACTGGAAAGTGAGTTTGGAAATTACGCGTCTCAGCATTATCCTCACGGAGGATATTCAGTCTTTTCAAAATCTTCTGGGAATATTGTTACACTCATAGCTTGTATTGAAGATCATCAATTTCAGCCTAAGAACTTTTGGTGAGTTTGAATTGTTTGCCATCTAGCGTGAACTCTGCAACATAAGCATAACCTTTTGAAGTAATTTAACTTTAATAATTAACATTTAAGTCGAACTATGTTTGACTTTCAGGAACGGTCGTTGGAGATCCCAGTGGACCATAAGTTTTGATCCAAATGCAATAGGAGAAACCGTAGAGTTAAAAGGCATTGTTAAAGTTCAGGTCCATTACTACGAGGACGGGAATGTTCAACTTGTTAGCTCCAAAGATGTTAAGCACAGCATTCGTGTAGCGGTGAGTGTAGCACAGTAAATATTTGCTGATAACTCGTCATAACAAGTCCAAGTTCTGTTGTGACTTTATCAGCACCTATACGTCGAGAGAAAAATAGGGATTGTAAATAGTAAGGTACGACACTACGCTACGTACTGCTACGACACTCGGAATTCGTTATATGCTCAGGCGAGTAATAAATGGGAAATGCCGTGATGGCTGACTCATAGGAGTCATTATCTCAAAGCTGCGCCAGTGTGTCTCTTAATCCCTTTTCCCCTACGGTGAATTATGATTTGATTGTTCCTTCTTGCAGAATGAGTCAGAGTTCGCTTCGGAATTTGCGAGAACTGTAGAGACTGCAGAGAGTGACTACCATAATGCTCTAAGTAAGTCATTTTTCGTACCCTATGCCAAGTTGTACTGTCCTAGCGGTTGTTACACTGGGCTCTCCTATACCACTTGGCAAGTACTTAAGCGCTGGCAATTAAACTATTAGTTACCATTCTTTGTTTATGTAATAATTGTAGGTGAGAATTATCAGACAATGTCCGACACGACATTCAAAGCCTTGCGACGAGTCTTGCCCGTGACAAGAACTAAGATCGATTGGAACAAAATCGTTTCCTATTCAATTGGGAAGGAGCTAAGGGCTCAGTAAGATGGGGTTGTTGGTCGTACTGCAGAGTCATATGCAAGAACCATGTTCCACAATGTTTCTGTTTTTCAAAGAAGAATATTAAAGTAAAATTACTTTCTGTTGATGAACAAAGTGCAAGTGTAAGGGAGATAAGTGACACGTATTTCGTGTTCAAATACAATAAACTGCTTTGTATTTTCTACTGTTTAATATTGCTAATCTCTATGTCTAAATTAAAATAGCTCTGTATTTTTCACTACTAATCAGATTATGCAAATTCTGTTGGAAATTAATCCAACCCAAGCCTACCGTACTGTGAATCAATACAATAATTAACACAATCCTTTGTTTTCTTAATGTATGGTTATAAGTAGTATTCATATGCATGCCTTATTAATTATACAAGACAGACAACCTATTGGTACTTGATTTCCGAAAAATAAGCTCTTCCAAAATGTTTCCTTTACTCTTTGTAGTAACTTTGCTTCTGTGAAAGCCTGCCTACCTACGAAATACATATTATTATCTAATTATTAAACTATTTAAACATTAATCATCATTATAAATTAAAACGTTTATCCTGTGTCAAAGTTGAATTTTTGATTGAGTAAATACAAATGTTATAGAACGTCCGAATTGGGTTGAAGTTGAATTTAATACGGAATACTTATTTCACAAAATTATTAGAACGCATTCAGCGTTCAATATCATGCAGCCTAAGTACTTCTGCTTTTTAAAGAGGCCCATGAAAATCAATACCATCTTCATTTAACTTACAAGTCTTCTGTCCCTTCACTATATGTATGTTGTCCTTCCGGAATATTTGAAATCATTTGAAGCAGAAATGGACAATCGAATTTTGTGAAACCGATCGTACATGCGGCTTCTGTCAATGACTTGAATTCCAATTCCAAGCGACACTGTACTGCTACAAGAAATTAAATTTCCCAGCTTCCAATTCCGATACCATATTTTAACGGTCAATTTAGTTCTCTCGATACTTCGAGGACGGAGCGCTACTCGAGCTTACTAATTTCCAAAGAATGCAATCTTTCAGGCTGATTCGTGGGCGCATCCATTCTTGACGTCTGCGGTTGCTGTTTCAATTTCCTATTGTGTGGGGTTTGGAGTTTCGTAGTCCCTTAGGTTTAATCTGGAATACGGAATACGGGTAGCAGACAGTAAGTTTCAGGTAGACCGTGGAAGAGTGTGATTTGTGATCTCATGCTCCTGTCGCAATAGAATTCACACCAAGAACTAAGTATGAAGCAGAAATTGAAATGATGTAAAGCCTGCGCTCAGTATACTTTAGAATTTTTGGCGAAGTAGCTGTTACTGTACAAGTTGGGAAACTTCCCGGCCGTATTTTTCAGGATGTATAGAGCGTCCCCGGCCCGAAGTCCTAAAGTCGGGTAAGTCTCTGGTCCCTTTCATATCCCATATCCATATATGTAGTATACCTGCCTTAGAAGTTGGGTGAGTTGGTTAAGAATCTTGTAGGACAGAAATCCGGACGGAAAAGTTTTCCGCTTCCCCATTCTTCTTTGGAAGATGGAGAGGAAGTTTTGCTCTTAATTAAGCCATTTTCATTTTTCCTGACATTCCTGGTCATTAGTCCAGGGAGAATTGGCATGGGCGCGGAAGGGCCGTCCTCCCTATTAGACCTACAGCCCTATAAGAATGAATGTATGTATAAAGTTATGAGAGGGAAGGATGAGTTCCTTTGTGCCGGAGCACAAATGGAATGAAATTGACTCGTGGAGTCGGATAATGTAATCATAGAGCCGGAGAGCCAAAAGGTATGCCGTGAATGTGTTCGGAAATGGGAGGTGAGGAATTCGTCCAAAGAACAAAAAGATTTTTTTTACCCCCGCTTCCCTGCTCGCTCGTAGCAGTCTCTTGTTGGGTAGTCTCCTTGCTTCTTATGATAAAAATACCTGTACTAGCTCAGACTACCTAGACCTGGGCCCTAATAATGGAGTAATAATACTTAGGGCCTGAGAGGGAGGGATGAGACACTGGGGAAGGATTTACCGCCTATTCCGCCTTCCGCCCTATTCTGTTTGGCGTCCCCAGCAGAGTGGGGACTCTAGAATTCTGCAGTAAAGCGTGCTTAGCCTAAAACTGCCCATGACCTTACTGGATGGGGTGCTAATGAGTCAGAGGATAGGACCAAGGTTTAGATTAGAATAAGGAGCTGATTCCTGATCCATCCCCTCGGAACGAACTTTGGAACAGTAAAGATCTGCGAACGTGCTCAATCTTATTACCTAACCGTATTCAATTCCAATGTTTGCGTATGTACACATGTGCCAGTTTTCAGTGAGTATGGACGCCCAGAAAAAATGAGATTAGCATAGGGTCTACTGAACGATTTGGACATTTAGATAACTTTTCAGTTTGCAACGACAAAGTCTGAACAGGAGTCTTTTACCCATAAAGGATCTACATACATATACAGTACATATGTATATGTACAGCAGTCTGATAACATTTTTACCTGAACGTTGCTCTTTTTTTGCTGACCTATTATTATGCCACAGAAAAAATACAGACTTCTGGATTTGAAAAAGTGCTGATGCTGATCTTCTATGTTTGTATATGGAAACTATGATCGCTGCTCATACAGCAAAAATTAGGTTAGGCTGGATGTGGTTCAGTGTTCAAGTAGTAGGTACTTCTAAGTACAAATCCGCGTGTTTTAAACCCATTAAATAACATGACCGCGAGTTTCTTGATACAAGGGTTTTCAATTTTGCTTGGATTTGAATTAAATACATGTGCATATTCTTGGGAATGTGTCAAATCATTTTCAATCCTTGTCCCTCTCTGATAAAAAGAAGGGATTTTTATGAGATCACGCTTGTCGATGCAAGAGTTTACGTGAACGTTATACAAGATCAGGTCAGGGGTTATCTCAGCGTAGTTAACAGGTGAAATCTTTCATAGTACGACATATATTGACGATGCGCATACCATTTTGAGGTTCACCTTCATTATGTCGTACTCCCGAATGTCGAACTATCACTGCGTCGAAAGGTTTGAATGTCGATTCGCTGGAACGTCGAATAGTTTTAATGTCGAATTGTTTGAATATCGAAAGTTTTGAATGTCGAAAGGTTTGAGTTTGAATGTTGAATCCTTTAAATGTCAGGTTAGGTTAAGGTTAGATGCTAGAAGTTAGAGGTTAGAAGTCAGGTTGGTTAGGTTAGGCACGATTTTACATTCAAACCTTTCCGCATTAAAACGATTCGACGTTAAAACGATTCGACATTAAATCGACGCAGTGAGTTCGACGAGGTGACAATTCAACATTTGACAGTTGGACATGACAGCCATTCCCACTTTGAAAGGTACACCCTATCTTGTTTCAGGGTGGTGACGAGAAAGTCAGTACAGACTATTGCTCTCTCAAATATTTCAATCGCATTATCTTAATTAAGACGTTGTCTTATCACTATCACATCGATAAATAAAACTGAGAAAAATGGTAACTACACACGCAGCATCCATAATCCATACTGATCTCCGTAGACTGGATGTACATATCCACTGTAACATAAACATGCCATACAACCTACAAGGGTACAACATACCCATGCCTCGCTCCAAAACGTATTATTTTCTGGGTCCGTAAGTCCAGAGCCGGAAAGAATTATTAGGTGACTGATGACGAAGACTGATCCTGTTATATTAATTTTCCTTCCGAGGTACGGAGTGATTCATCTCAGCTGCTACTCGGAGCCCATACTGGAGTAGGTGGAAGGCAGCGTGCCGACTGGGCTGACATGGACCGTCGACCGGCTACTTTCCATTCCAATCCAAACCCAAACCACCCGAAGCCCATAGGAAGAATAATAAGATTATCACCCTATAATAATGCCATAGTACAATATATGTGCTATTGAATATATGAATTCTATATGAATTATATGGTTGGGGATCCGAGTTGGAGTCAGAGCTGGAGCTCATTACTATGCTGGACACCAATCGGCGGAATGGAAGGCGGGTTTGAGAAAAAGGACCAACACATAGCCAGGCCCTAGCTCCCTGTCCTTCTATCGGGACTTATTTGGGAGGAGAGAGAACGGGGCTTGGTCCGGATCACAAATTACATATTTAATCTTGATCTGATCTCTGTAGTACCACAGACGGAATGGGATTGGTTTGGTGTTACTCAACTTATTAAAATGTCCGTAGAAATGACTTGTAGGGCTATAAAGGGCCGGCCCAACAACTGCTCACGTCAAGCCTCCCAACAACATGACTTATTTGGGAGAACATGAGCACTGGTGCGGGTTTGAGTCACACTCATTACTGTTCTAATCCCGCGTCCCTCGCCTCGGTGCAATGGGTAATGTTATCCAATAAGGATTATTAGTTTTGATGGAGCAGGGGGGATGTAAAATATAATAGGTCGTCATCAGTACAAATTCCAAATAGAGATCTGTGTAAACTACATAGTAGGAGGTACTCACTTATTATAGGTACTCACTCTTATTTGGCTAGTCCTCTCCCTGTCCATAAGTCAAAAAGGAGACGTGATCTAATTTCCACTCTTTGTCATTCCATATGCAAATTACATTGTTTTGACGAGACAGGGAGGGAGACGAGAAGTACAAGGCGGATCAGCCATTAGCCATATGAATGAAATCAACTCCCGTTTCCTTCTTATGTATTTACCACTCTCAATCTCAATAGCCGTAATATGTTTAACCCCTTAACCCCCTCAAAAATGTTAGCCTAACGTAATGGGGTCCTTCCATCATACTCTGTACCTATGTAGTACATATGCCTACTGATGCTTTAGTGACTCACATCCCACATCGCAATTTGAACTTTGCCTAATTCAAGTTAAACAATTATACAAAATACATACTCAAAACTACGACCTGTAAAAAAACGTATATTTTCTGTTTGCTTTGCTTTAACACTTTTACGCTTTTACAGAGTCCCACGAATTGTGAAAACAAATAGTGTACCTAGGTCCATAAAAAGAAATAAACATACTTAGGTACAGTACCTACATCCTACTTGGTTTCTAATAGCCAATCTTAGACAATTTTTAAAACCTCGATTTTGGTGTTTCAGTAATTTGATCGTGGATCGTGGTGCACTTGAAACGTTTGCAACTTCATGCAAGGATGTTCGCCATTCAAGTTCTACCTATTATGTTTCCCAGAAAATATTGTGCAGAATACGCAGAACTACTAGTTTCTTATTTCCAGCTACTTATTTTTAAGCCTGGTGGTTCCCATTTTAAATATCGTATTTCGTCACCACGGATTTAAAAAAGACATGTTGGATCTTCACATCTTCTTTTCGTCAATTCAATTGTTTACGCCCATCTGTAAACACGTGTATGGCGTTTTAATTAGAATTGGCAGCTGTAGTTGTAATTATTATATAGTAATAGGAAACCTGGATTGGAATGAATAAAATTAGAACAAAATCAAAAGTAAGCCAGAAGCTCGACTTACATGTTATTTTAATCCCAAGTGAAAGTAGTGAAAACCCGAATAGAATACCCGAGCCAGCCCATCACTATAGGACATAGGATAGTAGTACGTGCATCCGTAACTGTATATTTTGTATGACTATTTGGTTACACTTTACACTACTCGGATTCAATGAGTCGCTTTGAGGAGCATGCGGCGGGTGAGATTATAGCCTAATTGATACAAAACTGTAAAAGGCCTGATAATTTTTCCGAGACCGGAAAGAATTATGAATTATGAGGGATGCAGATATCTATGTATAGTGCATAGTGGGAGGACTCCATATGACTAGGCTCTTCCCATAAATAAGTATTTCGGGACAGGCGGGACTTGAGTCGTATTCCGTTTGGGAGTCTGTTTCCGGCCCGGAGCCCCACTGAAAAAATAGTAGAGGAAACCCGGGTGTAAGATTCGTGTTTACATGCATTAGCTTCTGGGCATGTAGGGCCGCTGGAGGAACCCAATCCCCTTCATTAGCCGGGCCTTATATTCACAGTTCACACAAATAAGTGGCACTCTCGCCCACCCTACATTATAGCCTTCCCTAATTACTACCTTGGTCATAATGATACATCATCCAGTGTGGCTGCTGAGCCCTTCTCCACCACTTCAATGTGCACTGAATTCGCTGTAATTATCCTCTAAACGCTGGAACCGCGTCGGCTGCTTTCCACTTCAGGAGGGCTTCAAACCCGAAGACTTCCAGATTTTGAAATCGGTAAAGTATGCGTAAGATAAATACGAAATTATTTAAAGTCAAATCTAAATGCATACAAACAACTCTGACCGAATTCGTTCCCAAGCTCTCTGAAGCCTAATCTAGGCTATCCAAACCCAACATAACCAAATTAACTTAAGTTATATCCAAACCTGGGTTACAGGTACAATCCGTCATGCGGATATGCGGAGCATAGAGTGAAATTTTGGATGAAAGGAGGAAAAAGAGCAAAGCTTTTCGATTTTGGGTGAAATTCGCAGTTTGATGCAAATAATGATTGCGTTTTTGTGAGGTGTTTGTAGGAGTGAAATATCTAACTATTACGCAGGATGACATTTTTATTTTGTGAAGGATTTTGTACCCGTGACCTAAGGTATCATAAATATAACCCAACCTAAGTTATCAAAACTTAACCTGAAAGTGAAGTTTAGTCAGTTTTCGTTCTCAGTGAAGTATCTATAGCTTTAATGAAAATTCTTGGTCCAACGTTGGATTATTTTTATATAAGGCAAAACGTATTTATTTCCGTGCATTTTTAGGAAGGAGTTCGTGTACAGAGGACCTTGTCCTGTGCACGCCGTTGAAACGCTGAAAGCACCAGGTAGAGTGATATCCTTTACCAATTTCCCATTTTCATTGGCTACAAGCTATAGAAAACATTACCATAATTATTGGACGTCTCCTCCAATGATATTTTGACTTTATGTGTACTAAATTAAATGTTTTCTTCGTTGAGGGTTGATGGTTTGGAGGCCTAGACACTATACCGTGGTTGGACGATTAGGTATTGGCCCAACGTTTGCATTTGCATGAGAGGTGCTATATCGTATCATGAGTTCCTTCCTTATCAACTGACACATCTCCTGTCCCTCTCTCCTCACTAAGAATTACTGCAACCTATACAATGCATACCTATTACGTAATCATAATAATCATCAACCACCTTTTACCTGGTGAATAAAAGGGATTTTTATTTCATACTTTGTTCTCTTTTTTTGGCAGAGGCACGATATCGTAATAATAACACTCGTAATGCCTTATGGTCCTAAAACCTCTTTCTTATTTTTAAGTCCGTGAAATAGAGATCAAGTCCGAAAGAGAGGAAAGGAGTCATAAATTATGTAATAGGGACTAATAAAAGGTAAACGTAATAACCACACTGTCCATACTATACATATAGATAGGTACGGTATACCGACGAGAGTTCCTTGATGCTTTCTGCCTCAAAGAGACACAATACACAATACGTAGAAATAGACCGTGTAGAGTATGCAATGGATTTCTAGAAGAGCTTCTCTCTTGTTCCAGCCAAAAGGCACAATTCCTGATTATAGGCCGCTAGGAGTCTTAAACGAGAATTTAGCGGGGGATTGAAAGTGTAGTAAAAATGGAGTAATGTTAATGGGAGCCCGGCATTGTATTGTTTTGTCCTGCAGGATGGTCCCAATATCTTTTAGCACCCATTAGGCCTCGCATAATAGTTTGCGTGGATTCTGGTTCCCTCCCATACGAGGCGTAGTTGTACATAGTAGTACATACTACATACATACATAGAAATAGAAGCCATCCACTCACTGCGGAACTGCCTATTCAAGTTTTGAGTGCGAGGAACGATGTGTGAGGGATGGAGGGCAAATTGGATTTTTGTCTATTACTCGGCGCATTTTCCCTGTATTCTTATACTCGGAGAGATTGCGAGGAGACAAGCCGTCGGCTCTTTTTAAAAGTCGTCTTCTCGTAATAATGGGAAAAATCATGTTTGGGAAAAAAGGAGCTCTGCACCGGGAATCAGCACAACAAGGTATATTAGCATG
>JAQFZY010001933.1:0-13393 GCA_034696285.1 Hypogastrura burkilli | reverse complement strand
CAGTAAAATGTGGCTCGTGTACCAAATTTCCCCATGCCAGTACACAGGGTCCAAAGTCCACGGCAACGCTACCTTAATCTAATTTTTCCCGAAACTCCGAATGTTTCCGAACCCAACCTTAAATTTTTAGCGAATAATTGTTGCTAAAATTAGGCTATCGCTCATTCGAATGCGTACAGTAATTCCAGAGGAGATAGCGAACATACCCACATATATACCCACATACAAACTAACGATTGTATATATTACTAGCACGTTACCCTATCTACGACCCCGGGAGAATGGGCGGAAAGTCGAGAGACCAAATTAGGGGTAACTCTTCGGGCACCGTATTGCTTCTCATAACCCAATCCTACTATTACTGCCATCGAAATCGAATTCGGGCCCGCCGGCACCACTGGGCCCGTCCAAATCCGTCGAAAAAATCGAATTTGGGCTAGTCGGCACCAATGGGACCGTCAAAACCCGATCCGATTACTCTTGTCTCAAAAAAATCGAATTCAGGCGCGTCGGCACCATGAACCTGTCCGAAACCTAACCTAACTTAAAAGCAATGTTTCCGAATAGTTTCCAAAAGATTCCTAACCTAAACTAACTTATAATCAATCTTTCCGGAAAAATTCCAACTTAAAATCAAAGTTCCGAAAGTTTCCAAACCTAATATAGCAAATCAATGTTTCCGGAAAGTTTCCTAAAGTTTCCGAACCTAATCTAACTGAAATCAATGTTTCTGGAAAGTTTCGGATCCTAATTTAACTTAAAATCAATGTTTCCGGACATTTGCCGAACCTGACCTAACTTAAAATCAATGTCTCCGGAAAGTTTCCGAACCTAACCTAACTTGAAATCAATGTTTCCGGAAAGTTCCCGAACCTAACCTAACTTAAAATCAATGTTTCCGGAAGGTTTCCGAACCTAACCTAACTTAAAATTAGTGTTTCCCGAAAGTTTCCGAACCTAACCCTGATTAAAATCAAAGTTTCCGAACCTAATATAACTTTAAGTCAATGTTTCCGGCAAGTTTCCAAACCTTCCGACCTCTATTGCCTTAAGGAATTTGAATTCGGCGCCGCTGACGCGCGCGCACGTGATTGGCTGGGCTAGGCCCCCAGCACAGGCACCTGCCTACATGCAGCCGACCCGTAAGTGACCCGTAGAGGGTCAAGGAAGCGACTTATGGCTTTGAGGGTCATTTAAACATTGTTCAGGACATCGAGTTCTATATGTGTACTAGTTTTTAGAAAAATCGAGCTGAGTACCATATTTTCCCTGTGTGACCTTTAAGTGATCTGTAGAGGTTCAAGGAAGCGACTTATGGCTTTGAGGGTCATTTAAACATTGTTCAGGACATCGAGATCTATAAGTGTACTAATTTTTAGAAAAATCGAGTTGAGTTCCTTTTGCCCATAGTTTGGGTACGATATCCTTTAATTCTGTTTCAAATGCTGCATTTTGTAGAGCCAAATATTTACTTCTGCTTCGCATTACTTGTAACTTCATGGGAATATGTTTATTTCTTGTTTTTTTTTCTACAACACCTGCTCATTGGTTTGCTAGCAAGAAGCCCGTTCTACGAACGGGGGTTTAGCCGACGTCATATCCATAATTCCATGCATTATTACATAGTCGTCTACATTTCATTTTAAACTTTCCTTAGTTGATTTCCCAGTTCCGTGATTTATACCCATTCAAGTTGTTTCTACATAACATCCGTCAGTATATTTATATATAGTTCAAACCGTTTATTTTTTATTCTCCACTTTTCATTTACCTACGCATAAAAGTGTACAACTTTTTTTTGAACACAATTTTTTCCGTTTTTCTACCCGTTTCAAACCTAATTTCATATCCAACACAGACCCCATTTTCCTTTCTAACCGTTTCGAACCTAACTTCATATCCAACACAGACCCCAATCTTTTCCTTTCTACCCGTTTCTACCTTGATTTCTTATCCAACACAGACCCCAATCTTTTCCTTTCTACCCGTTTCTACCCTAATTTCCTATCCAACTCAGGCCCTATTCTTCTTCTTTCTAATTGTTTTTACCTGAATATAGTATCCAACACAGATTCCATTCTTCTTATTTCTACTCGTTTCTACCTTAATATCGTATCCAACACAGATCCAATTCTTCTTCTTTCTACCCGTTTCTACCTTAATTTCCTATCCAACACAGACCCAGTTCCTCATCTTTCTACCCGTTTTTACCTTAATTTTCTATCCAACACAGATTCCTTTTTTTTTCTACCCGTTTCTACCTTAATTTCCTATCTAACAGACTCCATTCTTCTTCTTTCTACCCATTTCTACCTTAATTTCCTATCCAACACAAACCGAGTTCCTCTTCTTTCTATCCGTTTCTACCTTAATTTCCTATCCAACACAGACCCCATTCTTCTTCTTTCTACCCGTTTCTACCTTAATTTCCTATCCAACATAGACCCAGTTCCTCTCCTTTCTATCCGTTTCTACCTTAATTTCCTATACAACACAGACCCCATTGTTCTTCTTTCTAATCGTTTTTACCTTAATATCGTATCCAACACAGAGCCCAGTCGTCTACTTTATACCCGTTTCTACCTTAATTTCCTATCCAACACAGACCCCGTTCTTCTTCTTTCTACCCGTTTCTACCTTAATTTCCTATCCAACACTTTGTTGCAGCGATAGCGGTTACCTGTGAGATGCCACATGGCTTTAACATCCATATCCTGATTGTTTAAATTTTCGAGACTCTTAAAACTTGCGCTTCATTGACGCTTAGTGCTTTTGTTGCAGCGGTAGCGGTCACGTGTGTAATGCCACATAGCGTTAACATTAATCTCCTTATTGTTTAAAGCATTTTGATGTGCTACTCGACACTTTAAATTTTTGAGACGGTTCGACATTACGCTTCATTGACGCTTAGCGCTTTTGTTGAAGCGGTAGCAGTCACTTGTGACATGCCACATAGCTGTAACATTAATGTCCTTATTGTTTAAAGCATGTTAAAGTGCTACTCGACATACTTTAAATTTTCGAGACGCTTAGATCTTGCGCATTATTGACGCTTAGCGGTTTCGTTGCAGCGATAGCGGTCACTTTTGAAATACCGCATGGCTTTAGCATTGATATCCAGATTGCTCAGAGCAGTTTGATGTTCTACTCGACATACTTTAAATTTTTGAGACGCTTCGGCATTGCGCTTCATTGACGCTGAGCGCTTTTGTTGCAGTGGTAGCGGAGTCAACTGTAGCTTTAATCCTTACCAGTAAGCTGGTGAAGATTTTAACCTATCATACAATTTTGTAGCATTAGTATTTAATATAGTTAACCCGTTCCAAACGGACGGACGGACGCACGGAAACTGCAAAATATATATATGATGATTCATACACGTGACACATTTTATTTAATTTGTCGAAGGATTGACCATGTATGAAGCGCTTACGTACGTCCATGGTACTAACTTTGTAAGAATTTAACAAAAGATCTGAACAGTCTAAAAAATCTGAGCGTTTCGAAAGTTTACACTACGTTTTGTAATTTAACCACTTTTAAATGTAGTTTTATATAGCGCATCAAGTCGCCCGAGTTTATATACAACTGACGCGTTGTTTACATTGCTTTGCGTAATTTGCGTTTACATATAACATACGTTCTACGCTTATTCTAAAGGAGAATTAAATGTGCTTTATCAACTGCATGTCTGCAATTTAGCTTCTCAGGAAATGACTAGAAATATAGTGCAAGGCGTTATACTTTTATTATTTTGTGAAGAGTGGTATATAGCCTTCGTTATATGATAACTAAGGTCTAACAAAGCGCATAATGAGCAAAGAAGCAGCCATAAATCCAGGTCTAAACCTTTCCGAAATTAGGTTGTTTGGATATTTGAAAGGCGCTTCATTGATCTTTTTTTTTTCTAAAGTTATTGTACAATGTGCTTCGCGTAGTTCGAGTTTATATAGAAATGGTGCTCTATCTAATTCATATACAATGCGCTGTGTACTTTGAGTTTACATATGACCTATGTTCTACTGGAAGGTTGGGATTATTCCTCTATGGAACTGTACTTTAGCCATTTCTACATAGTGCTGCGGAATAGAACAACACGACGGTACTTGTTTCAAACAAAAACCATCCACATACAGAAGGTGCGGCGGCCTTATTGAATCACTTTTAACTGGTCAATTACCTCGTTAACATGGTGACGTTGGATCGTGCGAGTTGGCTCAATTGTGCACACTTGCTTAACCACTATCCACTCAGTAAACACTTTTGTGACTGTTTCCGGGGTAACCCTAGACCACTCATCAAAAAGCATTTTACAAAATCAACAAAAAGTTGCGAGCTCGTCGGCTTGAAAACCGCTGTTTCAGGTACCCAAGAGCAAAAAAATCTATGGGACTGATGTCAGGAGACTTGACTGGTATTTCCTTGTTGGGGATGATCGCTGTCCCCAATCTCGACTTAAGGTCAGCTGCGTAAGCGGCGGTTTTCTTCGACGTGTACGGCCAAAAGTTCCACTTTCTTATGTGGTTCGGGGTCATGGCGCGGTAACGGGTCTTCTTACGCATGACCGTGCCTATATCTTCTTTAATTATTCGTCCAAGGGTTCGAGAACTGACCTTCAGCAGTTTTACCATCTGGTTCAGGCTAGAAGGGCTCTCTTTCGAGGTCAAGGCTGCCACCTTCTTAAAGAGCTGTTTTGACCTCACCGGCCTTAGTTGAAATGTAGGGGTCACAGGCACGTTTTTGGCAGCAGTTTTTCTTATATGTATATGTTTTCTATTCGATCTATGAGATATTGTTGACACTGAAATTGTGACCCTTGACCTTAAGTCGGTTTTTGATGGCTCGCTGGCCGTACTTTACTTCGGAAAATACTTCGACGATGACCTTAACTTCAGCATAACTTCAGCACGATTGACCAAATATCTTCGGCATGATGACCGTTATATGGACGGTTATTTTTTGGTGAATAGAGTAGTGTATTTATAATATTCCCGCGATTGAACCTGTGTCTCAAAAGCTCATTGGATCGGCTTAGGGCAATAGCAAAAGTGATTCAATAAGGCCGCCGAACCCTGTACGTGTGACACCCGATGGATTCAGAAATAACGTGTTTTTACTGTGCCAGATTACTATATACAAGTAACGACCTCGCCTTCGGCTCGTGTCTTATACTTGCGCACGCTGCTCCGCCGCTTAGCGGGCTTAGGTCTACGTTTGGAACAAATTAGTACAAGTATTTTCAATAAATAAATATATTCCGTAATACTCTACAAATGGTGTGATGTTAGGTAGCCATGTCACAGAAACAAAGTACCAACGAACTGTTATGCTAGACGCTGCAGGTTCTTAAATGCCATCTATTTCTGTCTGTTTCTTAAATCTTACCTGCAGCCTAGCATAACATTTCGTAGGTACTTTGTTTCTGTGACGTGGTTTGCTAACATCACACCATTTGTAGAGTATTACGGAATGGATTTATTTAATGAAAATATTTGTACTAATTAGATCTAAAGGTAGAGCCAAGCCCGCTAAAGCGGCGGAGCCGCGTGCGCAAGTATAAGACACGAGGCGAAGGTGAGGTCGTTACTTGTAATTTGAATTTTTTCCTGCAGCGTTATGAATGAGATCTCGCATTATTTTCTCTCTCCGCTATTTCGTTATGCTATTAAATCGTTTATTCATTATGAAATTATGTTTATGCCAGAGCTCTGATGTCTGATAGGACACAAGGGATACAAATGAAGTAAACATATAGTTATGACGATGATTTAACATCCAAAAAGTCTCCATGCTAAAGATACCAAAGTTATATAGGTCTTCGGATCCGATTCGAGCGACTGTGAACTGTGTTATCTACTGTACAAACCTAAGTAGAAGTAGACCCGAATCCGAGTCCTAAACAAACCAGAATCGATTGTGTCTAGTAATAAGTACTAATAGCAGTGTGAAAACGAATAGAATCTTTCCAAATTAAATAGCAGATCAATTGCAATTTGTGACCCATCGTATCCGACTTTGCTACTCCTTGTTATCGCTTAAACGTTTATTTAGTGCAAGAGCTAATCTTGAAATAGGCTCCAATGCAATAGTGCATTAACTCTTGCGCCGTAGAATATTAGAGGCGGGACGGTTCCAATATATTTGAATTTGCCTTGAAGATATCTACTCTACTCTCAGGTTTGGGTTTGGGTCAGACTCAAAGCCGCCCAAGATCACCCGACACCATCCTTCAAAACCGGGCAATCCGTTCGGTAAAATTATCATTTTGGCGAGGTGTGACAGTGCCAAGACCTGGACCACGTAGAGTTGAGCTTGGGCGGTATGTCAAGTCAAAGTGATTTAATTACTATGATCCTGGCTTGTAGTTATGGACCATGGAGGAATTAAAAGTGTCAACAAATCCCTTTAGGATTTTCACGAAATGTCAACAAAAGTTTAAAAAATCCTTTGCTAGGGGCCCTTAAGGCTTTGACCCCTTGACCCTAAAAATCCTATTTTCAAACTTGACCTTCGTATTAGGCATAACTTTTTGCTGGATGAATTTGGTGGGTTTAGGTTGAGAATTGCGATCAGGATCAATCTGACAGACCAAACCTTGGAGTAATTTTATAATATTTAGAATAATCGGCTTTACGTGGAACGCCAGTGCTTCTTACTCGAGGCATGACAGCTGCACTGTACGCTCATTTTAACATGAGGCTGGCGCTGGTCTCATGCTTTGTGACAGACAGACAGACAGGCAGAGACAAGGGCCTTTTGGTCTAAAACCTGCTTTCAGCTGCTTAGGACCAAAAGGTGTAAGCAGAGCGGAGAAAATGAAATTTAGAAAAAGAACCTTAACGCTTAAGATCAAAAATTTTCGATTTTGGGCCCCCTGGCCATCCGACCTAAAATGTATCGTACATTATACTAGACCCTACCCGGATACTAGAACACACTTGGTTGGGTCCATTGCGCATGTGTAAGGTACCCGAAAAAATAGTCGAAGCCGGTCTCCCGTAATTTTTTGCAGAATAGAACAGCACGACGGTACTTGTTTCACACAAAAACCATGCACATACTTGTGACGCCCGATGGATTCAGAAATAACGTGTTTTTACTGTGCCAGATTACTATATAATAATCGACTTTACGTGAAGCGCGCGTCGCTAGTGTTTCTCACTCGAAGCATGACAGCTGCAATGTACGTTCATTTTAATAATACGCTGGCGTTGGTCTCAAGCTTTGTGACGGACGGACAGACAGACAAGACCATCCCATAAGACCTTTTGGTCTAAAATAGGGGGCGTGAACACGTTAAGGGGATTTGAAGAAACAATAGGGGGCATTGGCATAGATATAGCAGAGTGTACACTAATCAGTAAGTGGATCCTCCTCACTAAATACTGCTAGACTAAATACAGCTACAACATAACCAACAGAGATGTCGGGGAAACTCAAACCCAAACGAAAGGAACCGACGCACATCTCACTTCTTTTCTTGATTGAAATCTGAAAACACTGACGTACTACTCTGCGTTCAAATAAAGGTTATTATTCCGTTCAACTTATCGTTATCAAGTATCTACATTTTATGCTGTCAGGCCATTTGATCAAATCCAGAGATTCAAAAGAGTGTTCTGTGGCAGAGGTCCTGGCTCGGGACGGGATCCCGTCGAAGGCCCCGGTCTCGCCAAATTCCAAAGCCATCCCGTGAACCAACCGCTATCGACAGCAAGAGGTTCGGATATTGTATTTAATACTGCCCAAGAATATGCCTGGGGCTTACTCGGATTTAAAGATAAGAGTCCGGTACCAACTAGGTGCCGGACCGTCCCCGAAATTTGAGTGCGTAGTGCGTACGCATGCGAAGCCCGACAAGTGACATTAATGAAAAGGTAATTTTATGTGAATACAAAAAATATAAGACATTTGATCTCAGGAGGTCAAAGAGTCTATTTTTTGTGTTTTCGACCAACTGTGATTATTTATTTGGTACATTACACATACGCAATGGAATCGAAGTGTGTTCTAGTATCAGCGTTGTGTCTACATAATGGACGAGTACGATACATTTCAGGTGGATGGTCAAAGTGATCAAAGTCGAAAGAGTGACGTTAACCAGTAAGGTCCTATACACATTGTTCCATTTATACCATACTATGATTTTGTTGCAGAGTGGTGGTCCCGCGCAGAGCCCAATGAGCCAGATGCCTCAAGGGGATGCTATGTCAGGGCCCATGCCTCCGGGTTTTTTTCCGGTATGAAACTTTCTATTATCACTCGTTATTGAGGAGTCATAAATCTCTGTAGCTTTGAACCCCGTTGAATTAAACAAAGTCTGGTCATCCGCCGGCTCACTTGACAACGTCAACATTACACTTTTAATTGAATACGCAAACTGAAGGCAAACAGCATTTGGTCTGAATGATTACGAATATATTATTATATTTAGTCCTAATCCCCCTCCCCCTATCTCTATAACACAGTAGATGAGCGAATTTGTCCGGTAGTATGTACTGACAAGGTTTGAAGGGCTCTAACCCTATTTTTGTCCCTGATTCTAAAAATCGAATGCTCAAGTTTGGCAATTGAATCCTTGACTCTCAGACGGCGGGTCAAAGCGGGTGGAAAACGACAGTTTACGAAAATTTCGGAAAATGCGGAATTCGACACATTAAAATTTCTGTTTGCACCTACGGGTCATATATATTGTTGGCAACCTAGTCCTGACTTTCACACGTGATTCAAACGTTGGCATCATGAACCCTGATCATGTCGACAGGAATGTACGCTAGTTCCAGGTGTTACCGGAACGCCATTCCGCCATTCCCTTTCCTTGGAAGCGCGGTCGGAATTCCTGGTCACTTGTTCCGGTTCAAACCAGTTCGGTTTCTCCGAATTATCCGGTTTGAACCGCTTCGTAACTAATACGAACCGGCCGTTGCCTAGAATTTTACCCGATTCCTAGGATTCCGCGGTTGTAAACATTTCCGGTGTGCTAATCATCACTTCCGTGAACGCAGTTAGCTTTCCTTGGAAGAGTGACCGTAAACCACGGTCACGTGTTCCGGTAAAACCCAGTTCGGTTTCTCCTATTCGTCTGGTTTGAACCGTTTCTAACTGGTTTAAACTGGACATTTCCTAGCATTTTGCCCGATTCCTAGGATTCTGTGGTGTGTACACTTCCGCCGACACGTCTATTTTAGTACCGGCTGTTCCGGGAATCGCTAGTTAGGTTTAGTACTTAAACAGCCGCCTGTCGGCCCTTTTTAAGTCAGTTCTTCTCTGTCCACTTCAGTGCTCTTCAGTGAATAAAGGGACCCTTTTCTCTTCACCCCAAACGACATGTGGTAGTGTTTGTCCTTCATTTGACCCGAAACTCACCGTCAGAAACTCAAGAGTTACATTGACAATATGGGATGCAACACGTGATTTGGCCCGCCCGTGACCACCCCATGACCCCCTCCCGTTGACCCCAGAAGATCAACCGTGGTAAATCCGACCCGACCATGGCATGTGGCGTATCATATTAACCGGAGTAGCGGACTGAGTGCTGTTTTATGTCGACCCATGATTTACCCCCTCAGTGACCCACCGGTGACACCTGAGTGTCACGTGGGGTCATCCCGACCAGAATGGCATGTGACATATCAAACTGATCGTACGGGAATGAGGATCCTATAGATAAGGACAGAAGGAACTATCTTGGATGTTTGGTTGGTTGGTTTCGTGACCTATGCAAACTGTTTAGGCACTGCTGAACCATAGTATACGCGTATTGTTAGAGCAAAATTAGATTTCACTGAAAAATTATTAAATCCTCAGAGCTAAAGGACATACTATACACTACACCAGTTATTTGTAAAAACCTTTTGTGAATATTATGAACAGCACCACCAATTTTCACCGGAGCGGGTTTTTGTAAATTTGACTTTCAGCAAGCAGAACAAAGGCTGAATTTTAAGCTGAAGTGACTGTTTTCGTTACGGCTCACTATTTTGTATTTAACCTGGTAGTAAACTCTTACGTTTAGGCTCTACTAAACACATGATTGGGATGGAATTTCACAACTACGAGCCAGGAAATTGATTGAAAATGGCAATTAAGCCATTTTTCTCGGGTAAATATTCGGTGGAAATGGATACGTAGAATGATAGTTTACATTAAACTGTAGGCAAATGGTATTGTATAATGTATTTAAATACTTCTGCTTTGACTATCCAACAAGCCCGCCCTAACGCGGAATCATTAACTAATTTTCTACACATTTCTAGAGTGCATGTGCCATCATACCTCCATTGAACACTTTTATGGCTCATGTACTCTAAAAATGTGTTGAAAATGTAGTTGCTGATTCCGCGTTAGGGCGGGCTTGTTGGCTATCATGAATACAGTTGATAAACCAGTTTTCCGGCCTGTCAGTGACCACGACCCCGGGGGCCCGCAAGGCTAGCCCGAGGTCAATTTGAGTTAGCGACGGATTCGGATGCCCCAAGCTATGCAAGGTCGTATGCTAGGGACGAATTTTCGATTTTGATCTTTGGTGGTCTTATGGTGACTGACCAAACCATGTAATTTGACATCAAAGTGATGAATACATTTGAAAAACCCGCTTTCCGCACTACCGGTGACCCTACTACCCCGGGGTGACCCGCAAGGGTCGCCTAAAGTCAACTTGAGTTAGCATCAGATACGGATGCATTAAAGTACACCTAATCAGTTTCTTTCAAACCTTTTTAAAAATTCGTTGAATCGGCAGGAATTTGAAATACTTTTTTTTAATTGATCTATTTTACTTTTATTATTCGTTTCACTGTTTTGATTCGTCTCACTGTTGAGATTCGTCTTAATGTTGTGGTTCGTCTCACTGTTGTGATTAGGGCTCTCAATACCGGTCCGGTATTGAGTTTTCAGTGATACCGTCGCGTGTGCCGAGTTTTCACTTCAGAAGGGTCGTGAAAATGTGACACTGTTAATTGCGTTAAGTTGAACTATCTTTCATTTTTGATGCGTTTGCGAACTAAAATATTTAAGTTAGCATTTTCATACAAGTGCATCACAGGCGAACGTTTACCAATTTCGATTTTACTTCGACGTGTGCTGTGTTTACGCCCTCTCAATTCCGTTTCCATATTTCCAGTACCGTGAACTCCAGTTTTGATTTAAAAGATAAAAAGTACTATGTGGGCCGATTAAGTTTTGTAATACTCAGTGAAAGCTGGAAAACGTTCATTTTTCCCGTGCGGACAGGTAACTTTTTTTCTCCTTGACAACACAAAATGGAGAATCCATAAATACGAAAAAGTTACCTCCCGTAGGGTATGCATTTCCCCTCCCCCCCCTAAATGTTCCACATCGAATTGCGACTAAAATACTCATTGCACAGTAAAACTAAAAGACGCACAAAAGCTGGTAAATCCGGTGGTAATGAAGAATTTAGCTTCAAACTGAATTTTTTACTTCCTAGTACACCAAATCCTCAAAAAACAACCCCGAATTTTCGATTTAGTCCGCTTCCTGTATAGTAAGGATTACCGGATACTGAAATTGTTGTAGGTCATATAAATGCCTTTCAAACAAACTTAATTTTACCTCTGAGACCGAAGGGGTACTCAGCTATGCGAACTTTTAGTCGCCGATGTACTCTCGGTGCTAACAATTGTAGATTCTCTTATCAGGGTTTTCAACTCCGACGCCTCGGATTTGTATGTATATCTGAGGCGTCGGAGTTGAAAACCCTGATAAGAGAATCTACAATTGTTAGCATCGAGAGTGGAGCCGAATTCCTAAAGCCCATTAACATACGGAAATCTCATTGGAATTATTCACGTCGTTAGCATCCTCATCTCCCGTAGCAACCTTATTCCCTGAGAAAAATGTGTTAGTATGCACTGCAGATGTGCAGATAGTAGTACTTAGATATGAAACATAGCGTAAGTGTAGCAAGACCTTTCAGTAAGAATATAATCTACCTAAATAACATTCCCGTATATCTTGTAATTGTCAAAGGCAGAACTTCGACGCCTGCGAGAGCGGTTTACCTGGAAATATGAATGACCTCAAAAGGTTGGAAATACAAAATGCACCAGAAGAAGTGCAAGCTCACCCAGAGCGGATGTACCCTACAAAGGAGGAAACAAGATTTATCCAGAGTTAAACACTTAATTTAATAATCACCAATTGATTACTTTAAATATATTTTAATTAGTTTGATAATAATCGGTTGTCTGCGAAGGGCCCACGGCCATTAGTGTCTATGTCAATACATTGTTAGTTTACTGCATTTCTGATTGAGGTTTGTGTATGTCTAAATCTAAATAATTGCAAAATACAGTTTTCGTGTTACGTATGAGTATGTATTATGTCTATGTATTCAACTGACTTACGTCTATTTTTTAGTGTAACCAATTGGCTTATGCATACTGTTTGCAGTAGTAAGGGTAAATTAATTATTCTTTCCAATAACCTATCCTGCACCATGTAGGTAGGTACCTCTTAATGAAACACTTAATCGCATTCAAATAATTAATTTCTCATACATCTTTTTTTAAAGTTCCAAAGACGCTGAACCCTTCCCGTCCAAAAAAAATACATTATTAATTCTATAAGGAAGCACAAAGATAGAATATTTGGCCACATCAGCTGCAACAAGCACATCAACTTATTAGTTCATTGTATATTCCAATTTGTTATAGTTTTGTTTTAAAACAATCCTCCTCCTATATTCTTAAGTATAGAGAGGTTAAACATTTCGGATTACATACAATATTCAATTGCCTTGGGCCCTTCGCAGACAACCGATTATTATCAAACTAATTAAAATATATTTAAAGTACTCAATTGGTGATTATTAAATTAAGTGTTTAACTCTGGATAAATCTTGTTTCCTTCTTTGTAGGGCACATCCGCTCTGGGTGAACTTACACTTTTTCTGGTGCATTTTTCGGTATTATTTAGGTATTGGGAACCTCGGTATCCGGTATTTGGTACTACAGACGAATACCGGTATAACGATACCAACATTGGGAGTACTAGTTGTGATTCGTCTCACTGCTGTGATTTGTCTCACTGCTGTGATTTGTCTCACTGCTGTGATTTGTCTCACTGCTGTAATTTGTCTCACCGCTGTAATTTGTCTCACTGCTGTAATTTGTCTCATTGCTGTAATTTGTCTCACTGCTGTAATTTGTCTCACTGCTGTGATTTGTCTCACTGCTGTGATTCGTATCACTGTTGTGATTTGTCTCAGTGTATTTTGATTCGTTTCACGTTAGTGATTCGTCATTTCGTGAGGGTGTGGCAGAGCTACATGCATGAGCTCGTCAGAGCACTTGTTCTACCTATTATAAAATTATAACAGACTCTAGGCTGAACGCACGATTCCAGACGTATTTCTCAACCTACGCCTACC
>JAQFZY010001932.1:0-13395 GCA_034696285.1 Hypogastrura burkilli | reverse complement strand
ATCAGGAATTCTCTGGATCTACTCTTCACATAGACCATATGTATAATGCTGATCCTCTATTTACGCTCAAAGTAAATAGTCATCTGAAACCAAGGATCGAGTATGGAGAACTTCTTAAGGAGCCCATGGCCCATCATAAATTCCAATTCAAAGGGAGACAAGCAAAAGGATTTCATCATTGGGATCAGGACTTCATTATTAGTATTGTGGCGCTTGCTGGACAAGAGGAAACAGGACACTGTCTCAGCAGTGGAAAGTGCAGAGCAAGTACCTTTACGGGAAGACTTAACGGTTTGAATAGCAATTCCAAGTCAAGAGGATATGGGCGGTTTTTTGCTGCATCTGAAACAGGATAAAAAGGCAGCATCTTATTATAATTGGTTCATTTTCTGTTTGTACTACCAGCAATTTCTCTCCAAAAATGGACCACGAGTGTATCTCTCGCTTTAGGACTAGGATCTTTGAAGCCCTTAAACGAAAACAGAGAGCAGAAACGGATATTTTCGTTGAATGGGACCAGTACGATAGATATAAGACAAATTTTGTTTTGTTTCAACAGAACCTGCGGAGAGAAGGGGCTCCCAAACCCGAAGCGGAGAGACCCGGATCTTCGTCTCAGCCGGAGCCGCCTACTCTCCGAAAAGCGGAGCCAAAGAAGAGGAAGGTGGAATCGAAACCAGGGCGCGCCATGGACGTGGACAAAGGGAAGAAGAGGACTAAGGCCGGAACGGGAGGCGCTTCAACATTGGACAAAGCAGAGGAGGCGACCAAAACAGAAACCGGAAAGGCTACGGATAAGGAGCCTAGGAAGAAAATCCCACAAGAGGACTTATATATCATCATCGTCGTCAGCGTCAGATTCGGCCTAGTATACCATTCCAAATATTCTCTATTGTATTGTTAATGAATTACAGCTAGGTAATCGTTAATCTTTTATCCAGTGAAAAAGTTTCGATTAAGGGAAAGTGTTGAGAATACACATTTATTATAGTTATGTAGGCCATGGGGCCACAGGACATAATGCACATTACACATTGCATTCTTTGTACCTCCTGTCTCAGCATTCCTCTAACCGTAGTAGGATTACGTATGTATCTAGCTATATGCACCTTCTGTGCCATGACCTAATTTACTCCGTATAAATTAAGTGCATTTGACTCAATAAACTATCAATCAACGCAAACAACTCCTCAATTCAACATAATTCGAGGCTGTTCTCACAGAAGGATAGTTGATTTGAGCTTTGTCGCGACAATCAAATACTATTACCTATAAAGTACCTACTGAACCATGATCTTGGTTGAGCCCCCACGTATAACGTACGGCCTTCGTCTGTCAGTAGCTAAGGGTCGTTACATCGAAATCCTAACTATCCAGGCTGGTTCAGTTTCCCATAGCAGGGGGTTCTTAACTACTATGGACCGGTACTTATAGACTAACTAGACTAAAGCTAAAATGAAGGTACACAAAGACAAGTCGGAGGTTAGGTTCTTCTCTAATGCAATACGTGTAGTTCGGGAGGCAGTAGTAAGGAACCCCTAATACCCTACAGTGCTAAACGCTATATAGGAAGACTATATCCTTGAGCATTGGAGAACGCTATGTGTATAGGAAAGCTCTATACTGTGCCCTAACATGGATGCCAATTAGGCCTAATGCCCTACCGATGAAACCAGGGGTATTACCACTCCGGCTTGTCCGAACAGGTGTCGGCAAAGGAATAAGGCAGGCGGTTAGCGGCGTGTCCACTGTTGCCCAAAAGGAATAGGAAGGGCAAGGTACTGAGCATCATCATCATCCTCGTTTGCCTATAAATAGGCCTTCATGTATCTACTAATCTCTAATGTAAAGAAGCGCTTCCTAAGTTGTGCGCACAAGTGCCGAGGCATTTGACCTTGCCCGAAGGTCAGAAATACCTTAAATGAAAGCTAGGACCATACTCTTCCACTGTTTGAATTATCTCGGTGACTTTAACTTGACTGTAATTAACTATGAGCAGTAGTTAATTACCAACAAAGTCTGCCATGCCAAACTGCCTAACCTATTTGCCGGCTTCTCTTCCCTGACTCTTTCGCATGCTATAGCTAGGGCTGTCCTATTCATCACAACTGTTTTTCAGAAACCAGGAACAAACTCGTTTTATAAAGGCTCTGACAAGTAATTAGTAATTCCTGTTTAATCCATGAATGGAACCGGGCATTGTCGTGTATCCATCGTTCAATATAGAAATTCGAGCAGAGAAAACCTCAAGACCGCATGTGCACCATGAGATCAACGTATTATTTTAAAGCACTTATTTACTTTGCACAGTTATTTCATAAGGAGCCAGCAATTGGGTTGATCACGCTGGAACCCCCATATTTACTATATTGAATATTCTCTAAATGGTTATGTAAGGTTTTGTTTGGCTCGGTCGACTCTTACAATGATTTGACGGCAACTTCCAAGTGAGTGTAAGCTTCTATATTTTACAATCGTGTATCCAAGTTAGCATCACTGTTTTTAAATATTTTGTAACTTTTCCAATAAACCGTACTAAAGCAGTAGCTTAACGCTTATCTGCAACCCAACTATATATGTACCGGCCATGCATGCGCCTATAAAATACCTGCTTAACTTAATGCTCCTAGTCCTAATACTACAGGCTCCTATAAATCACGTGCTCCCGTGTAACGGTAACCAATCATTCATATAATTATGTATGTATAATCCAGTATCTATATATACGCACCATATATCACGTTGACGTTTAAATTCTTTCTCTAGTTTAAGTGAATCTGATGGGTTTTGGCTGTCTGCTTTAATAATTAATTAATTAATCGGTATTTATGCGTCAAGTAACTATAGCGGGCAGGCGGAACGAGTCACATGATACCGGAAATATGGCCAGTGCATTTTAAAATTATGATCCAGTTCTGAGGCCCACATTTTGAACTGAATTTGTATCCGAGAACGAGCCAAGGATCCTACACGACGTGGTCACTTCCTCCAGAAACGGTAAGGCATCCCTAAGAGGAGATACGAAAGGATCCCCCTTCACTTCAACCAGGAAGTTAAAGACCCCTGCCTCGTTCTTACTCGGAAAGCTGTCCAGCCTAGATAAACTTATGTTATGGTTCGAGAACACAAGTAAAACCTTGGCCAGGGATCCGGCCTCATTCCATGTCTGGAGTATGATGAAAGTTGAGCTATCCGGCCCCGTTGGGACTTGATGCGTCTTGGAAATGACGAAGAACCGCGTGACGTTTTCCTCCTCATCCTGAATGTTGGTAAATAGGAGGTTGAGGCCGAAGTGGGCCGCTGATGCCACTGAGCTTATCCCGGCCGATCCCTCCTCTTCGGCTGCCATTTCCGCGGCCCGGGCCGTGCTCGAGGTCGGGATCGTCTCGGCCCCAATGCACCGATTCAGAAGGAAGTTTGAGCACTGGGCCAGGGCCTGCGGATGGGAGTAGATCCGCTTGACGGACTCAAAGGGACTCCGGGAGACCAAGTGATGGGAGATCCGGAGGTAGATTTGCCCAACTATTTTGACGCTCGTGGTCCCAAAGCCTTCCAGTGTTTGATGAATCCGGCCACCGATCGTGTTCTCCATTGGTACGACGCCGAACCTGGTTTGGCCGGAGAGGACCATGTCGAAGACGCCGGGAATACTTTTGGCAGGAGAAAGATGGCGAGAGTTCTGGAAGTAAGTCTCGGCTGCCGAGTGAGAGAAGCTTGAGGGCGGGCCAAGGAATGCTACAGTGTCAGGAATTCTGTTGGTTGTTAAGTGTTTTGGAATAGCAGCGTGGTGTCCATTTGTGTGTCCATTTGTTGCCTTGGTTACACCATTGCCATTGGTAATGTGTAGGGGTGGATGAGATCCCGAGTTTCCATTTTGATGAGCTAGAGGGGCAGGGGCACGTCCATCTCTCTTCAAGGATAGGATATGATTAAACCACCGTGCAGCATGTGGGAAGGTCTCCGGATTCGGAGCTGAAATAAACTCGGAAAACTTCTCAAAGTCCAAAACGCCCACTTTGTACCTAAGTAGAAGAATAGTTGGAAGAATGTAAATAACGCGGGATAAGGTCGGATAATTTTTTGGACGGATTTCTGATCCTATGCATCTACATAATTATTATCGGATCACACATAGTATATACATATATTGCAAATATTAGAATAATGCTCATATGGTGAGTTAACGAAACTATTTTAATATACATATAATTTACAAATTATGTGGAAATACCATTTTCCGTTCACGAGCAATATTTATCATATCATCCAATCTATATTTCAACTAGTATGTATGTAGATTCAATCATTAAGCTCCTCATACTTTAATTGCTACATTACCTAGTAGTGGGTATTGCAAATATATGCACTATTGGGTAAACAGTATTTCGTACACAGTTATTTTAAAATGATTAAAGCATACAAAGAAATTCGGTTACCCATTTAGGTAGGAATGATCCTGGAGGTAGTTGTTGAGTTCCTTAACAGCAGAACTGGATTCACAGTATTTAAACATGGCGATTTCAAATTTTGAATTGCTGATCTTTTTAATTTAACACGACAGTTGTATATATTTTTTTTCAAAATGTTGGCCGTAATCACTTCTCACAGCTCTCTTCGGGAAGCAGCTATGATAAATGGAAACTGCAGGAATATAAAATTAATCTATGCATGCCAGAATTAATCTAAGAAATTTTCCATCCCCGGATATGTACCAAGCTTTGTAGATTACGGGGCACATGGTACGCATAGTGTATCGCATGTATCCCTAGTCCCAACACGTAATTAAATAAAAAAGAGCCAGACAGAGATATCATTATAGTAATATCAATCTGGTAAGGGTTGAGGTTACTTAATATTAAGAACATCTGCATTTAATCATGTGGATTTTCCTTCATAATGCTTTTGCCACGCTGTAATCTTACACGTTATTGGCGTCCGCGAGTGAGTGAATGAGACATGGTCCAGACTTTGAACTTTAATGCAGTTCTAAGCAGAATCCTTGATATAAATCGTTCTAACGGGCATACCCAAGCAACGGAATGTGACAAGCTTTACATCAGAAACATGATATGATGTAGAATTTGACCTGACGTCTTAAGCACCGCACCATTAGGATTCATGGTTAAAACTGTTACTGAGTCTATAATCCATCCAGTGGTTTATTTCCTATTTATTAGGGCATGAAACCTGTAAGCCTTGAACCGTTGACCTTGCCCTTGGATTAAAACTATTTAACACCAAACTTCTATGATGTCGCTTTGAAATTGATATGCTGATTTTAGATTAATTAACCAGTAACCTAGGCCTCCTACTTGAACGCTTTCACAGCAAAACCTTCGTACACTACGCTGCTATGGGAAATCGAACGGTGGAAACCGTTTTTTAATCGATCCAGCGGTTCGAAGGTTATAAGCAATTAAACGTGGTTGACTTTGACTTCTGACTTTTCAGAGCCGTCCCTTGACACAGTGCGTTTTTTTAATAAAACAGACTACTGGACACCATTTTTAAATTGGTTAAATAATGTTTGCAGTAATTGACCGCGACCGTTGACCCGGTGCTCACCTCTCCTATGCGCTCAGGGTCAAAACTTGAAATCGATTGGTGCAAACCGTTTTGAAATCCGTTTAGTGGCACGTATCGCAATATGTCCGACGTCTTTAGAAGTTGTAGTAAGCTACATTTGGTGTCCCGTCCCAACAGAGTGTCATGTATTATCCAGGAAGCTGCCGTTTGCCCTGATCCAGAAGGAGACAGATCACGTCCGATCAATCTCGATACAAAATTAATATCACAACCAAATTTAAAATAGAATAGTGAAAACAGTTTTGGAATCGGGCAAGTAGTTCTTGAGTTATCATGGCGTAAGGCGTAACGGACGGACAGACAAACTGAAACGTGGAGCACATAAAGTAGCTCGGCTCTTTAATAAAAATTGATAGACGGGATCAGGACAGACACTTCCTTTAAAATGATGATCCAAACGTATACCCGTGTATCATGTGTAAGAACTGATTGTACTTGATGGTAGCACCCATGATCATAATTCATGATGAATGATGAAGATTGGCCCTACAGGAATAAATAGTTTGACTTCGTTCTCACTACATCGGTTTTATGCCTTCAGCGGAGAATTGAATGCGCATTTTCAATTGCAGATATTGGCTGAACAATATAGTCAAATCGACTCTTTGCACCTATGTAGATATAAGTAAGTTTACATGCCTGAAACAATTGAGTACACTAGACTGGAACTCAATTACATTATTATTTGTTTAAAAAAAATACAATCAAGGAGTGCCTTTGGAAAAAATCTTCCTGAATTTCTCAAGTAACTACTACTTTAGCTTATTTCACTATCATTCAAAGCATCAGGCAATAATGCGTTTAACTCATACACTGTCTTAGTTGTGCAATATCTCAAATAAATATAATAGTGTTTAACAATTTTTACGGTGACGGAGTCTAAACAGTACATCCATATTCTGAATACATAGGGACATACTTACAGGTACCCCGGTTTGAGAATTCGTAACACATTTCGCATGAGCCTTTTTCAATAACGTAAAAAGACCAAGTCCTTCCTGATTTGTTTATAAGCCTAAACATGGTACTTAGCTTGGAATAATGCCAACAACAATGTACACTTACATAAATGCTAATACATGTATCTCATAAAGGTACAAAAAAACTCTTTCCCGTCGAAGTGTAACGACTGTAGAATATTCCAGTCATTATGCAGTCTTAGTAGTTCGAATTGAGAGCCGGAATTAAACCTAACCGCATTATAATATTACTCGAGACTGAATATGTCTATTAAACCATTTACAATATTCACCCAGCTTTCATTAGCATTAGTCAGTATTAGTTGCGTCAAGTCTTCCAAAGAGGTTAACGCTAAGAGTTTGGAATCAAACCCCATTGACTACAATAGCCTTGAAGTTATCCAAGGAGACGGGCATAAGTATGAGTATGAGCCAACGTGGGAGAGCCTGGACAACCGCCCTTTGCCCCATTGGTATGACAGAAGCAAGATTGGGATTTTCGTGATTTGGGGCGTTTACAGTGTCCCGGCCTTTGGGTCAGAATGGTTTTGGCAGAACTGGAAAGGTAATAATAACAGCTAAATATTTTATAAGGCTTACACTCTCCAAAAATACAAATAGCTTACTGAGCGAACCTAAAACGGACTTTCGAAATTCGTTTACTAACATTAATTATTTAGGCAAGAGCCAGGACTATGCCGAGTTCATGGAAAAGAATTATCCTCCCAATTTCACGTACCAGGAATTTGCTCCCCAGCTTACAGCCGAATTTTTTAATGCAACGGAATGGGCTCAACTATTTCAGAAATCAGGAGCAAAGTAAGTGCAAAATAAAAGGAGATGACTCGAAATTTTTTGTGTTTGAAGTAAACAGATTGTATGTAAATATATTGAACTTTTTTCCTACAACATACAGATACGTTGTGTTAACCGGGAAGCATCATGAAGGTTACACACTCTGGCCCTCCCACTATTCCTTCAGCTGGAACTCAATGGACGTTGGGCCCCATCGTGACCTCGTTGGAGAGCTAGCCAGCTCAGTTCGGACTGAGACTGACCTCAAGTTCGGACTCTACCATTCTCTCTACGAATGGTTCAATCCGCTTTGGCTGAGTGACCGAAACAACTCATTTGCTACCCAAGAGTTTGTAGACTTCAAGACACTCCCAGAGTTGTATGAAATTGTAAGTAATGGAATATGTATTAAGTTTTCAAGCGAGCATTCAGAATTTTCCTACTCTCTTGTCGCAATTTTGTAAATTCCAAATATTTTTAGACGAATAAATACAAGCCGGAAATCATTTGGTCTGACGGAGAGTGGGAAGCGGATGATTCGTACTGGAAGAGCAAGGAGTACTTAGCCTGGCTCTACAACGAGAGCCCTGTCAGGGATACCGTGGTCACTAATGACCGCTGGGGGACCGGGACCCTTTGTAAGCATGGCGGCTACTACACATGTCAAGACCGATTTAATCCAGGTAATATTACAGGTTACGTTTATTTGGTTTTATGGTAAGCCATAAGATACATGTGTAATCAGGGGCGTGTCCAGGTTTGAGTTTCGGGAGGGGTCCAAAAGATTTGGACACCCATTACCGCCGCAGGGTGCATTTTCTTTAAATTTCCTACCTAGCTTGAAAAGTATCAATTTCCAACGTTCCTGGATTCCGCTCATTTTTATGTTTTTTTTTTACAATGTGGGCTAAATTTGTGTTCTTTGTATGATGATTGATCCATATATTTATTAACTGGCGGAACAGGCGTCCTGCAGCGCCACAAGTGGGAGAACTGCAACACTCTGGATAAGAAGAGCTGGAGCTATCGGAGAAACGCAGCAATTGCGGACTATTTAACGCCTGGAGACTTGATCAAGATGCTGGTTGAAACCGTTGCCTGTGGAGGGAATTTATTGCTCAGTGTGGGTCCAACCAGGGAAGGCACGATCCCGCCGATTCAACAGGAGCGGCTACTCCAGCTTGGAACCTGGTTGGCAATTAATGGGGAAGCAATATATGAGACTGTGCCGTGGAAGGCTCAGAATGATTCCTTAACACCTGGAGTGTGGTAAGTCCTTCGTTGTAGTCCTACCGTTTTGGACTATTTGGTTTACGACCATACACGAGAGATCTGTTCACGACATTTAATTTCGTTTCCTTCTAATAAGAGTTCGATTATTAAATTGCTCATGGATGTCGTTTCAGGTATACGAGCCGCACATCTGAGAACCTCTTGTACGCAATTTCATTGAATTGGCCCACCTCAGATACGCTTCAGCTAACCTTGGTAGACTTTCACACTGTAGCAAAGATTAAGCTTCTTGGGTATTCAGGAGCAGTGCCTTGGATTAATATGACGAAAGGGATCCAAGTGACTCTTCCAAAAATTGAAAATTATAACTTTACAGGGCTGGCTTTGAGAATTCAAATAAATGATTTAGCCATTTAATATACCTAGTATATGTGCCTACCTACCATTCATTGATATATGTACTACTGCACTTACACTTAAATCATCTTACCGTTGCCGTAGGCAATATTACCATCGATCAGCTCCTTGCTCAGCCTGCAACCTTTATCAACGATCTGCCAAACTCCGCAGGTTTGGGCCATGAGTGCAATCCATCGAACCAAGGTTCGTAATGATAAAACTTCCTAACTCTCAAAAACTTGCTCTGTACCTTCCAAACTTCCTTGGGGAGAAAATTGAGGATTCAATGTTTCAAGGACGTACTATAGGGAAGTCGACTTTTTTTTTATTTGGGGCAGGGTGAATGAACTCTATAACACTAGCACGGTGAGACCGTGCTAGTGTTGTAGAGTTCATTCACCCTGATTTGGGGCAATGTTAAACAAAGTTATGTATAGAGATATTAGGCTTAAAAAACTCTTAACTTTTTCGTGTGTATTAAAAAAATAGTTATATAGTGTAAACCGTGCGCGACCAGAATTAATTAACTATTGTCCTAAATACCCATTGCTAACTGCATATGGCCAAATATTTACTACCTCCCGAATTCATACGGTCGCGGGCGAGACAAGGTAGAGTGTCGACTTCCCTATACAGCCCATGTAAATCAATGCCTATAGTTATATAATGGTTGGTTTGATTTCAGGTCCATGCATGGACGCCCTCGCGGAGTGTGCCGAGAGTTATATGTATGGAAGTGGGGAATCCGTTGGGAAGAGGTGCATCTACCCGACCAAAAGGGAGCCAGGGACCTTGGGCTTGACTGGGGTCCCGATTACAGGGATACAGGTACAGCCGGTCTTGACGATGTGTTTCCTAAAGGAGAAGGAGGTCTGTTCGGACCAGGGGACTTTCTTCAAGGGCCGACTTGAGCCGGAAGACCTACTAACCAATCAGGCGGTCTGGGACGCCAGGGGCTCGACTCCGAATCCGGCGCTTTCAGTCTGGCCGGTGACCATCCGACCTGCCAAGGACTGGAGCTGCTGGAGCGGAGTCTGCGGGCCGGATGGGAAATGCGAGGCTGGAAAAAATGACCGAGTCAGTCATTTCGTACTTAACTTTGGCCCTACAACGACTACGAGCCCGAGACCAACGGAGGAGCCGCACCGCGCGGCAGGATTAGGGGTCAAGCTTAAGGCCCTTTCAACATTCTCCTTGGCTCTCATTATTGGTTCTCTGCTCATCGGCTCATCATTTCCAGTTTACAACTACTGATTACATGATACATATGACTCACTAAATTACAAGAATCGGAAATTCAGTGTACTACTTGTATATGACGCAAATAAATCGAGTCCTGCCGTTATGTCTAAAGAACCACAGCCTCCAGGCATTAAGTTGTGGTATCTCTTGATACCCCAAACATACTGTTAAATTACGATCAAGTCTATATTGAATCGCTATGGCAGCCTTCTCGTCCCGATATTGCTCTGAATTGTTTCTACTTTGTTACGGTGTCCCTTAATTAGTTCTCACAATTGCATTTTGGGTCCAGAAAACCTTGAAAGGTACTTCATCCTGTAAGGCAGTTAAGCTCAAGTCGTTTTAAAGGTATATTTTAAAAATTACTTTATAGTTTCACACGTTCAACGATACTGGAAGCGTTTCGTAAACCACGCCCACCAAAAGACCCAGACAGAAAGTTATGGTCAATAGGAAAGCCAAGTTCGTTGGGCAGAATCTCAGGGTCAAAGGGTCAGCCCCTTAATGACCAAAAACACTATACATCTACATTTAAAAAAATCCTAAGGAATTTGTAGACAATATTATATGCACCATACCCCTTACCAGCAAGGACTATATAGGAATATTCTAATTCCACAAGCATGCAGTAAAAGATTGGTGCCAGGTCAGTTCTATAACAAAGTTAACTGTTTGTCGATGAGACACGGTTGATGAGTCGGGAGCTTCAAAGCCTCTCCTGAATTTAAGAGTGATTTATATTTAAGTTACATATTCTCTTCTCAAATACTCTCAATCCTTACTAACGATATAATCAATATGATTCAATTTACTGAATCGAATTCTTTTTACGAAATCGTTCGAACTTTAGTACCCAAATTCGCAAAGCGGCGGAGCCGCGTGGGCCGAAGGCGAGGTCGTTACTTGTATATATATTTAATACTATAACTCTACACTAAAAGTGTAGTGTCATAGTGTGTAATCAGTTAAAGTTTCTTTATTTTTGAGAATTATTTCATTTTGTTGCTGTCGGACGGTCCAGAAATTAATAATCATTGGTTTGAATTTTGAAATGGCTTCGCTTTCCAATAAATATGAATTAACTCACTCTCAAGTGGTGGATTTGGACTAAATACCAATATTAATTGGAACTATGACTCATTAATTCTCAAAACAATTTCAAAATTGAATCGCTGGTAAGTCCGGCATATTGGTAATTCCAACATCGTGTTACTTAACGCTAACTAAGTTGCATGTAACTAGCTACGTTACACCACTACTGTTATGTCTACATACATAAATATAATGCACGTGGACCACATGGAGTGCAGATAATGCACGGGACACTTGAGCCAGGCTACTTAGAAGTGAGTTAGGATCAGGAACCAGGAGCAAGGTAAAGGTCCTTAATCCTGACAGATGATATGATACGATATCAATTAATATAAAACCCGGTCCAATTGTCCCCATTCTACAGTTACAGCTACTGTTGTTGCAATAATTTGCCATTTGAAAATGAGGTTATCAATTCTCCTGATTTTCGTATCCTTCGTGGCCGTTCCCTTACTGGCCGGCCGCACAACTAAGCTTACTGCAAAACTCGAAGAACTTCTTCTTCAAAAGCCAAGCGCCACCGTACAAATATCCTTCCACGGTCCCAGAGCTTCACAAGTCCTTTCCTCCATTAAAGAGCAGCATTTCCAGACAAGAGCTGCGAAGCTCAACGGCGTCGCCTCACTCCTCAAGGCCAACGCTTTGGAATCACAGGAGGAAGTTACCGACTTCCTTGCCAGAACATCAACAGAGTACAAGGTCCTCTGGATATCAAATCAGATTGTTCTACGGAATGCCAGCCGATCTCTTATTGAGAAGCTATCTCAGTTCCAAGGGATTGCCAAGATTCAGGAGGAAGGATTCATACCGATATTCAATGGTGTAACGAACAGGGGCCATCAGACTGAAAGGGACTGGAGGGCTGAAGAAGGGTCAGTTGAATGGGGCATCGGGAAGATCCAAGCTCCTGAAGCCTGGGCCTGGCCTGAGGGAGGAAACAATGGGACTGGAGTAATTGTTGGGTCAATTGATACGGGGGTCAGGTACACGCATGAGGCTCTTGTGGAAAATTATCGAGGAGCCTACGGATGGTTTGACCCTTACGAAGGGACCGAGTTGCCTCTCGACTGGAGCGGTCATGGAACGGTAAGGAGTATTTTATGCAGATAACTAATTTTGAACCGGCGAAATATAGATATTTATGCAAATTCGGTATACATTTCCGTATTTTCGTTGATTTAGCCGTAAGCCGTTTTATAGTAAGCCCATTTTTTTTTCGAAAATACTGCTGTTTAATTAAGTACTATACTAAATTAGGCTGGATTAAGGTTGGGTTAGGTTGGATATATGCTAGTATATATATAGGTTATATGCTTAGTTTGGTCAGATTAAATAAAGCTTGGTTAGGTTAGAACAAATAAAGTCAGGTTAGGTTAGCTTTAGTAAAAATATGCTAGGTTTGACTAAGTAAAATTATGCTAGGTTTGGTTAAGTAAAATTGTGCTAGGTTTGATTAAGTAAAATTATGCTAGGTTTGGCTAAATAAAGCTTGGTTAGGTCAGCATACAGTTAGGTTAGGTTATAGTAAAGAAAGTTAGGTTTGGTTAGAATAAATAAAGTTATGTTGGTTAGACTAAATAACGTTCGGTTAGGTTAGACTAAATAACGTTAGATTAAATAAAGTTAGGTTAGGTTAGATTAAATAAAGTTAGCTAAGATTAAAAAAAGTTAGGTTAGATTAAATAAAGTTAAGTTAGATTATACAAAGTTAGGTTAGATTAAATAAAGTTAGGTTGGATTAAATAAGGTTAGGTTAGATTAAATAAACTTAAGTTAGGTTAGATTTTCTGTTATAATAGATTAGGCTTCATAGATCAGATACTATTATTTTTATATATGAATAATAACTAAGGAACGGTTTAATTTTCCCTAACAATCCTTGAAACATGATGTTATTATGCCCTAAAAAACAGTCAAAATATGCCCTTAAAAACGAAAAACATGTCCTTAAAAACCCCAACATATGCTTTTAAAACATAAAATATGCTCTAAAAAATAAATTATATGCCGATAAAATAAGATATGCGCGCAAGCATAAAATGTGCCGGGAGAAATACGCATTTACGCGCACGAAACTATTAATATATTT
>JAQFZY010001931.1:0-13395 GCA_034696285.1 Hypogastrura burkilli | reverse complement strand
CTTATAGTTAAGCCGTTTCAAACGGACGGACGGACGGACGGACGGACGGACAGAAACTGCAAAATATATATATGATTTAAGTATCAAGAAGCTTGTCATGCAAACAATTTCATGAACTTACTACCTATATACACGTGGCCACGAGAATTGTCCCGGTGTTTGAACATTTGTAGAGCAAAAACTATTCAACTAATTTTTTTTTTTTCCAGTAGACAAACCTTATTTTATTTTAAACAGAACTCAAATATTTTGTAAACATTTTATATGTTAACTACATGGAATCGGGTTTTGTTATTAGACATCCTGAATGTACAGGAGGTTCCAGCTTTATTCCAAATTTTTAAACCGTCGTTAACTAAGGTCAAACTGAGGTCAAAGGAATCAGGTCATCATTTGTCATTACGTTAGCATGGGCGGAAACCCGCCTGACGACGGAGACGAGCCATACTGTACATTTATTTTAATTTGAACTCCCAGCCCTAATACCTAATACGATTCGTCGGCAAAGCTCTTCACGCTAGATCTCCATGCCCATGGACAAAAGGACTCAATGCTTTCTTTATTACCTTCTAAAGTTTTTTTTTAAACGTAATTTGAGATATTTTATCTTGATGCGGAACTGGAACTATCTGTATTTGCAGTCTGCCTACATACGAACAATATTAAATATTTACGTAGCCGAAAATTTTCGATAGTTCCATTACCAGAGAAATAATCATAATGTGCAAAGTTAGTGCCATGAGGGAATCATTTGCTGTATCCAAATAGACCTTATGCTCTAAAGCGGTCATTTTGCGAGTCCAGAGAGTCGGAGGTGAGAAAAGAAACGGCCCAACTGATTAGAGCAGTCTATATTGCAATAACAAATATATTGAAATTAATTAAATTGTAAATGCGAATAACTATATTTGATCTCGCCAAACTATATAATACAATATTTTCATTTTCAGCGAATCAATTAATGGCTAATGGATGGGTAACTTTAGAATGATTCGGGTTTGGAATAAGATTAGACTTACGCAAGAATTCCTTACACTAAAAAAAATTCTTAATCTATTTACTTACCTTCCCTTCAGCTTCGGCTTGTCGTAGACTTTTTTCCAGAATATATTTACTTTTAAAAATCCGACTTGTTAAAATGAGTCAAAAGCTTTAAAATGGTAAAATCACGGTCAGCCTCCATTCGTCTTCACTTCGCCTTCACAATGGTGACGGTCAAATGGCCAATAATAATGTCAATGCTGATCACAAGGTGAGAATCTTTGGAATGCTTCTTGTGACCGTTTGGAGATAATCCCTCCAGTATAGAATCCCGCCCCACTTTAAATATCCAAGGAATTCTGGAATCAGAGACTTGCACTATTCATTCCTACATAAATGCGCCCACGTGTGTCGTAAAAAATAAGGCAAGTTCCCTGCCCTTTGTGTTTACATATTGGATTCAAGTCACATGAGGTTGAAAGGCGCTAAATCAAACTCAAATCCGGAGACTTAAAAGTTCGGAAAGTTCAAGTAAGCAAAAGTTCATAAATCATTGTAATTAAATTAACTTTGACTTTGTTGACTACAGTTGGAAAATGCTAGCAAAGTCGTTTATCTCCCGAACGTTGTCCTTTTCCCTGTGCAACAACAGAGCCTGGACATGTTCAGAGGCTCGGATTGGGAACCGAAGACAAAGTGCGCCATGTGCTCCATTAGTTAGTCTAATAATAAGTGCTAGTGAACGAGGGTTTCATACGTCTGTGGACAATCCTGCGGCTCGCAAAGGTACTCGTGCCCGAAAGGAGAAGGGAAAGGTCAAGAAGGAAGTGAAAAAAAGACCATACTTGATGCGGAGGCTTAAGGAAGAGGAGTAAGTTAGTTTTAGTTCGTATGCTTTTAAGGTTTTAGGTTTTTAGGCCTTGTAAGTAATTCTTATTTTCAAACCCACTAGGGTAATTATCTTAATTCCTACTGCTCTAACTGGATGTCTTATATCGATTACAGAGTAAATTACAAGGACCGAAGGCCATTTGACAAGTCCCATTATTCAGAGGCTATTGACGACGTTTACTTCTATAAAAAGTTTAAACCCAAGGAGTGGGACCTACGTGAGGCAATACAAAATCATCGGGAGATTCATGATCCCACAGTATACAATGTTCCAGACTCCCCTCTCATTCTTAGAATTGACATGGACTTTCGTTATCCTAATCGCCAAAAGTAAGCGTTTTTCTATTAATAAAAAGCATACAACCGACTTCAGATACGCCTACTTAATTCTATTTGATGTTTATAGATGTCAAGATAAGTGGAGATCTATCGTGGAGATGCCAGCCCCATTTTTGCTGCCTGGAATGGTTACCCCAACAGTTCTCGCTGTATGTCCTCCCAATAATAGTACGTTAATAGACGAGGCACTAGAGGCTGGTGCGGATATGGCTGGGAGCATTGAAATTATTAAGGCAATTCAGGTGAGCGAGGAGCGAGGTTACCGAACATAAGGATTTAACTCAAGGAACCAAATATAATTTTAGAACCATTGATTTTAGAATGGAGAAATTCATGCGTTAAACTACGAGTATATCGTGGCTCATCCTGCAATTATGACTGACATGTCCGTTATTCGAGGCGTCTGCAAACGGAACTTCCCTGCCATCCGAACTCGAACCATTGACACGGATGTTGGAGCAGTGGTTAAGAGGCTCAAAGGGGGTCTTAAAATCATGGTAAACTGTACAGATCGAGAGCCAGACTACGCCTATATCGAACAACCGATTGGCACGGTAATATTTTTGACGTTTCAACGTGAGTGTGTTATTTATTATTCCTAATTTGATCGTGTTCTTTTGAGAACAGTTAAACATGGACATATCAGGTCTTGAGGCTAACTTCGAGGCTATCTTTAAGGATACTCTGCCAAGGCGTGTACCGGGAAAATCACCGGAAAAATTTATTCTACAATGCCTTCTAAAGACTCCCCATTCCTTCGAAGAACTAAAGCTCAATCTAAGGGACTATATTATAAAGTGTGACATAAAGCGTGGAGGGAAGGGAAAACAAGTTGAGGCAGAAACCGAAAGTACAGAGGTAGATGATACGGTAGAGGACGAAAAACGGGCCGCAGTTGCTTAAACATTTACATGTTCCATCGGTCAAAAAGATTCTTTTCTGGAATTTTTATTAACTGAAGACGAAGCTGTCAATGTTAACAATCTTCGTGTTATTCAAATTAGTCACCTTTTGAATTATTACTACTAAAGTAAATGCATCACGTGTATTGTGAATTGTGTATGAATGCGTCTTTGTATGCGCTCAACTGAATCATTCGAGCAGCTAACAACCATTGACAGGAAAGTTTAGGCTTGAATGAGAACTATATACTTTTACTTAAGGCGAGGAGGGTATATGAAGAGCAACCGCAGGTGCGACAAACAAGCGTTCAAGGAAAAAACTCCGCTATAATATTAATATAGTCAATATTTCATAAATGGAATTAACAATGTGCCACTTTACTTTAATTATACCGGAAATGGTGCCGTTAAAGACGATACTTTGTCACTACTTACTTTTATTGATGGTTGACGTTGACGGCGTCACAATTGCCTTCCCTTGCAGAAAGCAGAGTATTTGAATGTCTTAAGTGCGGAAAATGACTACCTCCACTACAGCCTGAATACAATACACTATTCATTTGTCTGGGCTTGATCTAACCGCTGCATTACCAGTGCATGCATTTCCTCCATCCTAATCATCACGTCACTAGCCAGATTGTCCAACGACGTGTATCTGACCTTGTCAAATGAGAAAATGGCCTGCAAAAACTCTTGGAATTTGTCCTAGAATACAGAGAACGAACAGTTACAGCTTGCAAATGTGTGCACATCATTACTATTATATTATCGGAAGTACGTCACTGCTCGTAACTCACCTTGAAGAATATGCACAACTCTTGTAAATTTGTTGGAGGCCCTAGAAATCCCCATGCCAGAGTAGGCATGATGTGTTCTGACAAATCATAAAAATGAGCCACGAAGCCATCCGCGTATTGGAGCCATCGCCGCTTGGTTTTAAGTACGGACCACACCGCGGTACAAAGGGCTGTTTCCTAATCAGTATAAAATAAGTTACAACTCGTCGGGTTCTTCCAAAATGATTCGATTCAATTCTACTAACCTTGAAAGAGTTTGACAACCATCGATTTTGAGTCACAGCCAAAACTGAGGCTGGTGGAGCCTCCAGGTCCTCAAATGCATCCAGAAAGATAAAATCAAGTACAATGTCATAAAAGGTTAGTGCACGGAGGCCACGAGCCTTAAGTTCACTCTCAGTGAGGGCCCAGTTTCCAGACTCCTGCGACCAGGCCACAAAAGTGTCGAAAGATTGCTCAAAATCTTTAGGGTCCTGTAGAAATAATGGTTGCTCAGCAATCAAAAAGCTCTAAAGTTAAATGGAGTAAGGCCAAGATTTGATTTGGAGCAGATAGAGTATGTACCTTGTCAGCCTTCACCATAATCTCCATAAGGACTTCCTTCCCATTCTTAGCAATCCAATTCTTCTTCTCCGGGTCAGATATAATCCTACTAAAAGCACCACGTAGACAATGGAGTTTTGCCAAGTACTCCTGGTCTCCGTATTTACAACCAACAAATTCAGTTTTGAGGGACCTGTACGGAACGGTCCCGGCCTCGACTAGTCGAAGAGCCGCTTCATATAATGGGAATGTGACACTTCGAGACTCAAAATCGAAACCGGCCGACTGTAGGCTTTGTGTAATCTCTTCGTCGTCAGAGAGGAAGTCTTCTGCTGATGCAAATGATTCCATCGAAGATGAGGCTCGCAGGCGGAATATCGAGCCTCTCTCACTCTCAGTGTACAATACGGAATTCTAAAGACAAATATGTTAGCATTATTAACCGTTAATAGTTCACAGTTTATGAAAATTACCTCTTGTAGAAAGAGCTCTTCTGACAGTTTCTGGAGATGATGAGCTGCTTCCAATATTTTCTCCAAATGCGCGATAGTATTTCCTGAAGCATTTTGAACCTGCTCATCTTCTGGCAGTGACTGCGAATCTGCAGCGCTCTTTAGGACATCCAGTGCATTCTCCCAATAATGAATGGACTTTTCCACGGATTCGAGTCCTGACAAGAGTCATGAGAGTGTGACGTACAGCCATAATATAATATATACTCCATAAGAATAGCTCAAAGAAAGGCCTACCGAGCACCCCGAGCTGTGTACAATTAAGTGGAGCCCCATGCTGACTTATCGTTCCCTCGTAGAAGGAGTTTGAGACCAGCGTAGTGTCTGTGCGTCTTGATGAAGCAACGGAAGATCGCCCACCACCAAGCCGTACTGGACTCTCCGTATGATTGGTTAGCAGTACATTGTTGGAATGCAAGTCTTTATAGTCTTGGTTCGCACCCAAAAGTGATCTGGATGTCAACTTGTCACTGTCCACACGGCCTGAACGAGGCTTCTTTACAAGCTGAGACAGTATCCCAATTAGTGCGACTCCGATTGCCACTGAGGCAATAATTATCTATTAAAAAAACATAATCATTATTAATACAAACTAGGGACAGGTGACAGGTAAATGTACCAGCACTAGCAACACTGAACGTTAACACGCTATTTTTTTAAAAATTACATCTACATATATTTATGTTTCACAAAAAATACTTTACCTTTTGATTTCTTGAGGTCGAGCTCGGAGCCATGATGCTGCTCAAACTCGTCACAACCTTTGAACCGTCTCCTTCCATGACTGGGCACTCAATAATTAAATGAAATAGCGGCAAAAAGGCTTAATTAGACAGGTCATATAGGTAAATATTATTTCAAAATGTTACTATTCCTTGTTAACAATTCAACTATTTATGTTCAAACACGCTCATCAAGGTTAATATTTTACACTTTAAATTTTCAAAATTCAAATTAAAATGTAACTTCCTACATCGAACCCGCAAACCTGGCACGACTTAAATCTACCGACTTCAATCCCCTTGAGACGGTCACTAGTCATTAATGGGATTTTAACTTTAATTTGTGTATTAAAATAATTGTTTTAAGTACAACTGTTAAGCTTGGTGCACTTAAGAAGGAAAGTCTGACGCAAATCGGCGCAAAATATGCTCGTGCTAACTACAAGCTAATTTCCAACTTTGGAACGGTAGCTGGGTTGGTTCGTATAATTTGGTAGATTTAAGTCAGGCCCACCTGCAGACAACTTGACTATTATTCGATTTTCCCTCAAGTACTATTGAGGGAGTAAAAATGAAAATGGTTCTTAATTCCAATTGGAAGTTAAGTAGTTCGATTGCATTTTTCATCATAATTAATGGTAATTGGATATCTTTCAGTTTTACGGATTTTACTCTATAGGTATTATGATTCAGCTGAAGGCACTGACACCTAGTTGGTAGTTCGTCTAGTGTTTAGGAATTTTAATAGCCTCGGAGAGAAAACGATAACGTAATAAATTGTCAAAATGCAAATGAAAATTAGATGTGCAGCTGATTCATAAATTCCTACAATGATCAAATACGCAAGAAACTTTGCCAATTAACACGGTGAATGGTTCTTTGGCTTTGCGTGAATATAGTTACTACTTAGTGGATTTTGATTAAAGTTCGTAACAATTTTTACCATTGATTAAAAAATGGTATAATACTTACACAGACAGAACCTAATCAGAAGCTGACAAAATATGTCAATGGTTTATACTGATATTGCTACACTATACATTTTGGAATTAATTAATTGAATTTCCACGTCATCTTCTCAATTTTAATCACATTACGATTTTATATTTTATTCGCATTTAAGCCACGTAGACCTACTACTATTAAGTAAGGCAGGGCTTGATGGTCTCAATTCAAACATTCGAAAAGATTAGCCTGATATTGTGCAATAATTTAGGTACATATAGTAAGTCTTGAGTATTTATTTGTGTGCCGTAGGTAAACGGACGAAATTGGAAGCCTGAACAAGCTGTCTTGAGTCTACAATTAACTTATCGAGCCGAAATTAGGACCATATTAGATCTCTCCTCCACAGGATACTTTAGGAGGCCGGAGTATTTTATCAACAGGTCCTTCCAGTAGCAGCTTACATGAGACATTCTTAGACATGACCTCATAAATTCATGACCACGCTCCGCAATCCGTTGGGATAGCTCATCATGGGCTTGGGCGAACTCGATGATGGACCTAAGACGAGCCATAAACCCATGTTAATGTGTAGATGTCTACATAATATTCCTTTGTAAATCTATGTACAGTAAGCCTCACTGTAATTCCTCCTTCGTGCTGTCCTTGTCCACTGGGACATAGTGGACCCAAGGCTTGAGAAGCGGATAGAAGAACTCCTCCCACTCGGCCCCAACATGGAACACAAGGGACTGACAGAGGAAGAGGTGCTTGAAACGAAAGCTGGCCGCCACGCCCCGATAGTTGAACAAGTACTTGAACTCGCAGTGGGTCTCCAGGGAGACTTCTGCCACGGCAGGGACTCCTAGCGTGTCCTAATTCAAAATATTGTGACACTTTAGGAAGGCCCATTGAGTTCTAATGACGTAGGCGTACCTTATCCGACTTCCAGGCCTGGTTCTTGGTGTACTGGGCATCCACAAGGACCGGGTTGTCCCGGGAGAGCAGGATCAGGGCGTCCCTCTCCGAACTCGTCCTGGAACCCCGAAAGAAGCCCTTCCCCACCTTCTTGTCCCAAGGGAACTCCTTGGCAACCCTGGACAGGGACTTTCTGAGCAAGTCCCAGCGGCCGAGCCCTTGTGGAAACACTGAAATGCTTGGACCCCCTTCCCAGAACGTCCAAGCTGGATAGAGAATGTCTTGAAAATCCTTAGTCTGTCAAAATAATACATTTGATTTGATCACTTGTCATAGTTCAAGAGCCAGGGTCAGGGCTATAAATAGTAACCTTGCTGAATGAAAATACTGGAGGAATTGGCTTCTTGACCCATGCATTCACTTGCGGGTAGTCTGACACATTTATGATCAGTTCCATGTCCGGCAAATCAGAGAGGAGCTCTAGGAGGAAATGCTGGATTCCGGCACAACGAGCCGGGAACTTACAGTCTCGCTCTCGGTATAAACGGTGGGCCCGTATCTGGTAAAGGACGCCTCTGGAACGGAATAGAGCAAGCTGCTAACACATGGTCAACTATGTATGAGCCATACAATAGGAGTAAAAGAATTACAACTGCCGATTTGAAGCCGTGTCCAGCATTTTCAGAGTGATTCCGGACTCCTGAAATGGCTTCAGGTCTGCATCAATAAGAAAGGAGTAACGGGAGCATGAATTTTTGTCACACTTTGCAGAATCCGCGTCTGGTATGCTGTTATTGTATTCTCGCTCTGCCCGTTCAGCCAGGCTCAGGTACTTTGTCCACCTCTCATTGTATTCTGAGAATCAAATCAAACGGTTTCATATTTTTCAATTTAGAATGAATTTTCAGTAAGAATAATATATTTCGAATATTTATTAATACAAATTATTAAATTACCTTTCGAATACATTCTGCTGCTAATTGTAGTACTGCTTTTTCCTTCGGTAGTACATAACCTTCCGGCGTCATTACTTCCGCTGGACGAAGTGCAGGAATCTTCCTTAAAATCCGAGTCACTCGTGACAAGATGGACGGAGAAAAGTACAGACACGAGACACTGTGTCAGAGCAATAAGGGCCAGGAAAACGTCCATTGGTTTGGGGATAATCCGTGCCTAGTAGTCAGCAGTACCTACCTACTGATTTACATAGGGCAGCGCATTCTAGATACTAACTTTAACTCCGTGATCCGGACGTATCTAAAAATAAAAACAAAACAATAACTCCAATGAATAATTATCTTACAGAGAGTCGACTAAATGCCGAAGAGAAATAACTCACGTGTAAAACTATACCATATAGTCGAACAGTCGTAGCTCGTAGCTTAATGAGCGTGGTCAGGTGCAGGGAAGCGTGTACTTCATAGTATTGAAACTATTGACCAATAACTTATTTAATTTAATTATATTTAATTTCATACAGTGATATTGGAACCAAAGGAAAACAAAAACAGCTGATAGACTCATGAATCATGTCATGATCATAAGGAGAAATTTTTGAATTTGGGTAACATGGTCCACGAAGGCAGATTTACGTTTTAACCAAAAAAAAGCTCAGGGGTAAGAAAAAGCGGATAAATGAGAACTTTGGAGCAATAGCATTGACAAGTGAGCTCCTGCTATCTTCTAAAATGTATCCCAATACCCTTCCCAACCAATTCTCGTTGAAGTCACCAGTCACAATCAATATACATTAGGAGTTAACATGCCTATGGACCTGTATTCTTGTAAATGTTACATGTCGGGTTTAATTTTTGAATAATTAATAAAATTCGGCGTCAGAAAAGACGCGAAAGTTTACTAAGGTAATGAGTACGTTCAAAAGTATGAAACAGGAGTTACCTTTTAAGGATTTCTGTTAAATTACGAAATTATCTCAAAACATACTAAATTCGATAAGTTATACACCGTGCCAAAAAAAACCACTAAAAATGGGCAAAAGTTGGTGAAAAGTTTAACCTTTTTGAAAAATCAAAGTTGGATGCGCACCTAGACCACCATGCGCGACTTTTTTTTGCTTGTTAATTTTTTCCGTAAAACGTAACCCTGAGGCTGTAGGCGCGTGGAAAGATTTCGGAGGTCGTACGGATTGCATACCTAAGGTTTAATTTTGTTCACACAACCCCCCGGCTGTCCCGCGTAACAACAGGCGCGGGCGTTACCGTTTGTTTATTCACCTTAGGCAAAATAGGCAATAACGTGAGGTTAATCCCAAGACTCTTTCATGATCCGATGTACGAAATTATATGCGGGATTAAAATTAAATGCTTCAAATGAGACGTTTCATTCCATGCGAAAATTTACTCTCTGCATTCGTGGTGCGGTAGAATTTGTGCAATTACTCCGTTTAATTTGCAGCTATATAGTAGGTACTCGTAAATAAATGATGGCTTCTGCAACAGGCAAACTACGGATGAAATGTTTGAATACTAAATTTTATTATGTACAACGAATTAGGTATCTAGTTTCCGAATTCCAAATTTATGTGACAAACGTAAGGATTTTCATTTAATTAGAATATGCTTATTCGGTTGCGGGTGCTGGCGTCGTTGGGATTTCCACTGCTTTGGCGGCTTCAACGGTTGCGTTCGTAGCCCTATCCATGAGGGACTCCACCTCTTGATATCCATCTGCCTTTGAGTCCGACTTGGTCTCCGTCTCATCCTTGAGGACCACCTTGTCCTCGCCCACGGCCGTCTCATTGAAGACCTTCCTTAGCTTCATCCCATCAACTCGGTCCAAGTCCGCGGCCGAGAAAGCATCGCTCATCGACTTGCTCTCCAGCTTCTTCTCCGAAATCACCTTCCCGTCCTTATCGAAATCTGTGAAGGAGCTGGACTTCTCCTTCATGGAGCTCGCCATTTTGGAGCTACTGCTGCTCATGCTACTCAAGTTCCGGAACGCCATTTTACCGAAGCCAAAGTTAGCAGGGTTGGCCATCTGGGCCCCAGGCAGACCAGGAGTACCTGCGCCAGGCGCGCCGGGCATCGGCGGAAACGGCATCATTGGCGGGAAGAATTGTGCCAGCGGACGGTCCGGAAGAAGCAAGAGGCTCAGCAGTCGCAGAAACAAAGCTAGCTTGACTACCATTGTGCGGATTTGAGTGAGACAGTTGAGTGTTCCAACTGGTAGAGTGCTGGATCCAAACTGATAGGTTCCTATAAACCGTGTCAGTCTTTTCAAATGAGAGAAACTTAACCTCGAGTATTAACTTTCTAATACGTCAAAGTCGAACACGTCATTTTCTAAAAATTAACAACCTATTGTTGGCTCGATCAATTAGAAATGCGGATTCTTGGCCACATATCCATAAGTGTGACTTTGTATTAATCACAGTTAACATTGAGCCATATTGTTTACTCTCACTTTCTGATGCCGATGAATGACAATTAACCCAACTTTCTAAAGTATTAAAATACTGAAACGAAAGTCACGCCCCCAATACCACTTCTGAAAAACGACAATTGACCATAGATTTTATTAACTTTATCGGGTAGAAAACAAGATGTTAATGATCCAGATCCTCGGAACTAGAAAAGTATACTGCTGTAATACTACTTTGTACGTTCTTCTGTAGGCTGAACGGGCTGAACTTGAACAATACTAATAAACATAACAGCTAATAGTAGCATCTGTATTCTGTAGATTGATCTGGAGAAAACATGGAGCATAAATTCCGAAACACAGTTTTTTGCCAATAACTAAGAAATCCAATCAACAAGCAATGGTAGGAACTACTAGAAGTAAATGTAAACAAAATATGAAGGTTTCTTTCAAATTGCTCCGGCTCAACCAATCCATGTGATGCTTGTGGTCAGTTCACCATGTTGCTGAATCTTGACCCCAATCTCGACCTCTTTAGCCCGTTTGCAGCTAGAGCCTTTCTTTTCCCGGATAATTTTCTGACACATATCACATCCGCCAATATTGTGGGTGCCGGAAAGGCCGCTCCGGATCCGCCGCTTAATGCGATTGTAATATTCCCCGAGAGTCTAATTATAACGAGTAAATTGGAATCTAAACATTTAAGGCCGTACGTGATACATTACGCCTTACAACCGTAATGTTAGAAATATGTTTCCGTCGGCGTATAAGATAGTACCTCTTTTTGAGTTCGAATCACCGTTCCACTTTGATAGCATTTTCGGCAGCGTTGTGTAAACTTCTCTCCTATATATGCATCCTCCCATTCAATTTGACAGTCCTTCTCCTTGCATTTGTACCAAAAGTGAGTAGCGAACTGAAAAATTAAAATGTAAAAACGCTAGGAAAAATATGCAGATTAAATAGTACAGAATTTACCCGCTCTTGTGTACCACGTCGGATGACAACCGAGTCACAGTTTTCACAGATTTCACAAGCGCCATACTCAGAATGAAGGGAAATCCATTCGTTCCCGCATTTACAGGAAAAAGCATCCAAGACACAAGTCTAAAGTTTTTTTTTACAATTTCAAACAACCATGTAGGTACCCAAATAATAAATAATACACTAATCATTTGTCGCACCTCATCCACACTACCCAGAACAGTAACTTTCTCTGTGTTACAAATGCCGCAGTATACGCCGAAGTTCTCATCTTCCTGCCAGCCGTGCCCGGACTTCCATTCATGGTTATTGGTACATCGGTAAACAGCAAAAATCTTGTGAAACTCCTGCTTTGATTTTGTGCTACGGGCTCTAGCTTTAACATTACTGGCAGTAAGGGATGTTCGAATCGGTCGCAGCGGTCGATAGTCACCAGACCCGCCTGTATCGAATTCCTGTGGACAAGTAACTTTACAAGCGCTAGGCTTTGCTTCAGGAGCGGAAGCAGACGGCTGAGCCGTAGCTGGTTTCTTCCTGATGAGTCTTCGACGTCCACGACCACCTCTCCTCCGTCTCCTTTTCTGTGGTCCAGCCTCTGCAGCGGTTGTAGCTGAAGTAGGATAAATAAAATCCGTGATTAGTGTATATATTATCAAACTATACTGTTATTAGTAATTTATTAATAGGAACCTGGTGTTGCCTGATACTGAGATTTGGTGGAGTCTGCTTCAGTGTTTGATAGTTTTACAGCATTTTCTACGACGAGTTGGGGTACTTGACCTAAGGCAGGCTTAGAAGTTGTAGTGGCGACCAGCTCACCGACGTCTCTGACCAAGCGATCAGGCAGTAGTTCCTTTCTCAAGCAAGAAAAATGAGAATAAGCTGGGAAGCATTCTTCCCCATCGCTCCACAAGGCCACTTGCTTCTTTTTCTGGGAAGCTGCAACAGTAAATGAGCTCAAGCAGGCGTACCTCTGTATGTGCCTAGCGGTATTATATCCTAGCAACTAGCAACTGGTGAACAGCAAGTATTAGTATTACCTACCTTCGGTCAGAGTCCGAGTCTGAGTGCTTCCTAACACCAAACTCCTCGTTGATAGAATTAGGCTTGCTACAGCACTTCGAGGAAGGATTTCAGGAAGGTGAAGTAAGGCGTTATCCAATTCCGAGCGATCAGGAAATTTGGATCCAGCGCGCTTTAATTCAGTGCCACTGACAGGCAACTCGGATTCAACCTGCTTCAATTCGGATCCACAGTCAGACAACTCAGATCTAACGTGCTTCAGTTCGGTGTCACAGTCCGGCAGCTCGGATTCAACGTGCTTCAATTCGGATCCACAGTCTGGCAACTCGGATACAACGCGCTTCAGTTCGGTGCCACAGCCAAGCAACTCGGATCCAACGTGCTTCAATTCGGATCCACAGTCAGACAACTCAGATCTAACGTGCTTCAGTTCGGTGTCACAGTCCGGCAGCTCGGA
>JAQFZY010001930.1:0-13396 GCA_034696285.1 Hypogastrura burkilli | reverse complement strand
GTAAAACTGAGTCTTGTGTGGGATTATTGGAGAGCCTAGACGAGACCCAATCCTGATTGACAGGCTCATTCATTTAGACAGGAACTGCCAGTTTCCTGATCCTAATTGAATTGAATTATTGTAGGCCAGAGCCAGAGCATTGTTTTGACACAGACTCGTACTAACAACTATCATTCCCAATGTGGAATTGAGAATAACTTTACACTATTTTGAAGGGCAGTGGAGCCTATGAGGACATGAAGTGAAAGTTGAGTCTGGTTTGGAGGGCTTTATTATACTTATACAGACATAATGTACATAGTAGTGACAAATGAGAGACTTAATTTAATGCGTATTTATCCTCTCTGTTCAGGACACGCTGTCGAGCCTGAGTTTTGATGAGAACGGGATCCGTAGCCCTTGCAGTGATCCCGAGCCCAAGTCTCCGTCGGGCCTAGGCGACCCAATGGCAGCAGAAGCAGCCAGTAATGTCTCCTTTCCGGTCCCCAGCCCACGACCGAGCCATAGACTTCCGTCTTCCTCCAACGGGAAGACGTCACCGAAGAGGACAGCAGGCGGGCCCCGTGTCACCCTCACGACTGACGAGATGGAGGACGAGGCAGGAGGGCTCCACTTGGACCTCCCGCCCGGCGTCGCCTACCAGCCTCCCAGCAGTAAGACCTTAATTCAATACTGCTTCTCAATCCAGTAATTAAGGGCAATTATTGACAGAGTCGGTGACTCAGTTTAGCACGTCTAAATAGTAGCTTGATAGTAATTCAGGCATTCGTAGTTTGACTATTAGATATTACTTCCCACTTGTAACATAACGAGTTAATATTAGAGTTATGCCCAATATACATAGCAGTAAATGCAGATTTTATCCCAAAGCAAAATATGCATATGAACAAAAATAACGAAAACGATTTACAGAATAATTTAAGAGCACAAATATAGTCTGCCCAGGCATTATCAAGTTCACAGCATATGTTAGGTTACTTTAATTTAGGCGAAGTTACGTTCGGTTAAGTTACATCGAGCACTTAAAAAGTGAGCTGAAAAATAACCCAATCAATACACGTTTCCAGTCGTTTCCGCCAAATCTACGTACAATGCTACAGTTCAGTATATCAGCTAAAGTAAGCTACGTTTAGCTATTACTAGAGAAGCGAAAATGCATTAGGGAGGGTACGCATTTTAAGTCGATATTTTTGGGTGACAAGTGACAATGACAATAATAGTCAATTCAAAATTGAAGATACATACTTTATCCATTAAAGCAAATTTCCAGCAAATGGATAATGTATTCGTTTTACATTCAGTTAGAATATGGACCTATCTGTCGCTTTGTAGAACTTGTAAAGCGAAAAGCCATACACGAAAATTTGGAAAACTGTATGAATACTTTGTCTAAAACTAATATAAGATATTCTGGTAATTGGACTAGCACTGAACCATGAATTATGAATTGTATGAAATTAGTAGAATTAGTATTTATTTTATTGCCCAATTTTGTCAGTCGACAATCTTACCTGCTACAAATTGTCTAAATTAAAAAATTTGAAAAAAAAATCCTCTGCGTCCAAACTCCAAATGCGTATCAGTCACTTTCCCGTGGAATGGGTTCCGTTTGATCCGTGACCTAACGGAACATAATTATTGGTAGTGGATCCCATTTCTGCCTCATTCATTTTCAAGATTATTTAATCCAGTGGAGACCTAACTGAGACACAATGGAGTGGGACCATGAATGAATGAAACCCATTGAACGGTGAGCACTGTTCTGCTCAGAAACTGTAACGCCTTCAGAATGCAGTCCACGCCATAATGGAATGTTACACTTGACTCTCATCTACTATTCTATCCATCCATTCTCCCTCGAGTCTCATCAGTTCACAGCTCATCCTTTTGTTTCATTAAAAATCCCACATTTAGAGCGCAATGGCTGGTAGGCTGTGTGGGACTCAGTCTCTGAATATGTGTGTGTACCTTACACAAAAGAGCCCATATTTTTTCCAACAATTAAGCTTGGAGAATTATCAGGTCATGAAATAAAAAGGAGCCATTGTAGAGTCTATACAGACGGGACCTCCCTCTTCTTATTTACCTGTAAGGGTAGTCCCACTGGGCTTCCAAAAGGTGTTCAAGGTGCAAGGCACCGGCGTAATTACTCCAAACCACTACAAAATGAGTACATTATGCGTAATATGAAGCTCTATTATGGTTTTTAATATATCAAGCAAATTACTGTACTTCCCTCCAACAATCCCTTCCTCTTTTTACACACGCGACATGGCTATATACATATTATATTCTTGGATTACTTATAATAAGGGCTGATGTATGATGTTAGTTCAGATTCCTGCAGTAGTACTACGCCTTACCGCACTCAAGGGGAGCTGATTTCATTTCTCTGTTTAGAGCACAAAGCCAGGGACTTGGGCCTTACTCATAATATTTCCCATTTATTCCTCCACCCTCCATTGTTGGAGTCAGTTGGGCCGCCCTGAGTCCTAAGTCCCAACTTTCAGATATTTATTGTAGAGCTAGACTAGAGCTAAAGGCTGAAAAAGAGAAATTATTGAGCCTCAAGTACAAGCTAAATTGATTGAATTCCCCTGTTTTGTTTCCAATAGTTGACTTTCCGTCGAGCCCAAGCCAGCTCAAGATTACGCAAGGGCCCTCGTTTATGCCCAGGGAGGATACGACAGGTGAGTCATCACTCCTTTGGCATTGTGAGCTTTAGATTTGTGATTTGGCCTTCCTCATGCCCATCCCTGTGTTAATTGTTCTTTAATATGCCGTCTGTCCTAGACTAACAATGTGACACTTGCAGTTTGAAGCTTTGAGTTTTCAATGTAATTGAGTCTTCCTTATTTGGTAGGCAACGCTAACCTTAGGCCTTGCGAAGTACTTTACTTGATTAATTAATATTTGTATACATATAAATATACTTTAGAGCACAAAAATCGAGTTTATTTCTGCCTAAAGTTAGTTTTACTTCATATAAATCCATAGCTCTTATGTAGCAGTTAATAGAAACGCCATAGTTGACCCCCGTTGAAGAATTATTAATAGCGATTATATTTAGCCCGGCCACTGTTTATAAATTAGTTACATCCATGTCTTACCATATTCATACGGGCATTGGCATTGCCACTTCCTAAATTGCTAAGCACCTGACTCATTCCCATTTTTGCATCTCTTACCATATGTAGGTATACAGAATGAGTACTCCTCCGCACTAGATGTGCACTGAATTCAAAGTCGAACTTAATGACTGAATTTGCGATAGGGACTACCTACTACGCCCAGCTAAGCCCCATAATTGTACCCGCGCTCATAAATGGGCGAGAAGTGTAAAGTGGAGAACAATGGGAGCGGGGCGGAAAGGGAGCATTTTTATATTCATTAGATTAGCCAGAGGACTCTCCAATTTAATTCCTTTGACACGGCTCCGCCGGAGTCATAGCCGTAAACAGTAAGGTCCTTGACGCAGGCCTGACTTCGTTTTATGTCATCTCCCATGAAATAACACAACAATGGAGGGCCGAAGGCAGATTCCTTACAGATGTCTAGATATACAATTTACATGCTCATCATAGGGATGTTTGTATTTGATAACTAAATTCATTCATTTGATTCACCTTTCACTTAAGCCAGTACCTACTACCTACGCTAAATGGCAAGTGGTAATAGAGACTGTTAACAGTACCTACACAGTGGGCAATAGAGTGAGTGTAGGCTCAACAATGTGTGTAAACGTAAGTTCAAATTTGCATAATGTTTGAGGGAGTGCAGAGGTCATGCAATTTGATTACTACATTGTGTTCTGAGCCTAGGATTACTATTACACTAATGAATGCTAAAACGGGCTATCTCCTTGTAAAGCAAACAGCATTTCCATTTCCTTCTCAATATTGACAGTTTAGGTTGGGCTTGGTTAAAACTTTTTGCAATCTACAACCTTACCTGTACTAACTATAATTTACATTCTACTATACCGGTCCAATATTTGCACTTTCATAGCAATAAAACATTAGCAGGCTACGCCTGGCACTTGGCATTGCTAAATCTTTGTAAGATAATTACAGAGGCCGAGAGACAGTGTGCTAGATCAATTTTGTTCACCAATCATCTGTATAGCATACAAATCCAGTGAATTTTCAAATTATAGTTGGCACAGTTGGCAAAATCATTCGGCTAATTTCCATTTATTTGAGCCAAGTTATACTTTTGGCTCACACCTGTAGTACATCATGTTATTTCTGTACCTATACTTTGTTTTCGATTAAATCTATATTAGTTGGCAGCATTGGCAAGCCAAATTTAAATGCGGACTTCCGGATTCGAGAAAACGCTTATTCTAGCGGGAGAAAGTATAAGGCTTGCATTCAATGCTAGCCAAAAATATATACTTTAACCCGAAATGAAATAAATATGTAAGTGAGAAAATCCAGATGCTAACCAAACGATATGACTCTGCTCACAGTTGCTTTTTGCGAAATATTTAAACGATCACCAATTAATTCGAAATCTCTCACCAATTAGAGCAGAATTCCTCACCACGGAAATAAGGTTTTGAAATATTTGAAAGAAGAGAATTTGAATTCCGTTAATTATTGTAAAATAAATAATCTTTTCCTCAAGGTTCAAATGATTGGTGAGTAATTTGCTGTAATTGGTGAGGAAATCTGCTTTAATTGGTGAGAGGTTTCGAATTAATTGGTGATAGTGTAAATGACAGCCTTCTTTTTTTCTTCTGTAGCGTTGTTTCGTTTAATACCTGCTATAGCTGTACAGAATTGACCGTGTACGGATACGGAGAACTAGCTAGTTTAAAAGCGAGTTTAGCCTGGCATATTTCTGCCTACCAAATCCAACCCCCCTGATTAAAACCCTTTCTGTACCCGATCATTAGACTGACTAGGAAAGTAAGGCGAGGAAAAGTAGAATCATAAAATAGAGAATCTGCATTCTGTCCAATAGAGAGATGAGCTCATTCCACGGAAGGAGTAATAAGTACTTAAAGTGGCCGTGCCCGGTGTTTACCCTGAAGATGACACTTGGCAAAAAGTTGTAGTTAAAAATTTTAGACTTAGGATTCAGGAGTTTCATAGCATTTCCTCATTAAAAAGTTGGGAATTATCATAAAGGCATGACGGAGTTGTTGTGCTTTGTGCTGCCGGTGTGAATTGAGAACTCTTTTCAAGTGCTATTTACTCAGAAGTGCAAACACGACCTGAGGCCAAGCGTAGTGGAGGACCCACTTGTCACTAATGAATAATATGAATAATTCCCCTCCGCACCTAATTTCAATTAGGAACAGGGACTGACGAAGGAACGCGTATTTTTAGCTCATGAAATGAACGTGGACTAAGGATGTTGTGAAATGGGATATAATGTTGTATTTACACAGATGGTACGAACATCACACGTTCTTGACTTATATTAGCATTGACATGTTGTTATCATTTCCTCGTTAATCCATCTAATTCCCATACTGCATATTTATGTTCTAGATTGTTTGGGAACTTGGGCAGTATGCATATGCATACTGACTGGTCAGTTTAGGGAATCCAATTCAATCAAGGCAAAATTTCGTATTCAAATATGATAATTTTACTTCCTGATAAAGGTTTGATCCAATTTCGGGCTTCTTCCAATGGTGCAATATATTTAATTCTGGAATGGGGTGCGCGGAATTTATTTAAATGCGTTACATTGCAAAATAAATTGCTCCATTAAAAAAAGCTTAAAACTGTGGTTTAGGGTCCACTTCTCGCAAGAAGTAAAATCAATGGGTCTTTCTATTAAACATTGTTGATTAATCCAAACAGACCACCCAGTATGCATAATGTCCAAATCCATAAGCAATCTGCAACATTTATAAATACTTGAGTATACATTTGCATACGTCCTAATTCTTAATCATAATCTTAACTTGCCAAGAAAATGACGTTAGTCATATTCCTCCATGCGCTCTATGCATGGCGCCCTGATGCTGTGATCTTCTGGCCATGGGTCAGTCTCCAACCACAATCAGAGGAATATAGCAAAAACCCAAAATTTGCATGATTACACATTAGACTACACTTGCCCTTGACTGGAATATCAATTTTGCAATAGGCATTACACGTATTCTACTAGCTCAGAGTTCATAAGGACATGGCCGTCGTTTACCTGAAAGTTGAAGTATTTATGCCTTTTGAGTGATCGTGAGTTGTGGTTAGAAGGGAAACATTATTACTTGGCACTCCACAGTATTTGTTTTGCAAAAACAGGCCTGCGAAAATCTTGCTCTTTCTGCAAAACTGGTTCCTGAGCATAGTCGAGGCAAGGTTACAGTTTAGCGTACCTACATCTTTCTGTTTTGTGTAATACTAATACTGGACATTGGACAGTGACTGTGACTGGCTAACGGCTCGTCTTCGAGAACCAAACCACAGGCATCAAAGTTGTCCTGCTTGGATTGACAGACACATTGGTCCCGCTTGGGTTCACTCCTCCCTTCCCCTTCCTCTCTAAATTCGCACGGTCGCATTCTTGCTAGTAATTAATATAATAGTGGGCCCAAAATTGCTATAGTCTATATTTGCATCAGACTATTATTACGTAGTAGGAGCGTGGATGACGTTGAGAAACAGGTTTCCTATTGTATTACAAAGGGACCATGCCTTCCCATTGAATTATTCAGGCCTAGTTGCTCCAGGTTCCTAGTTGCTAATATACTTCTGTATCATCTCGGGTCAATTAATAATTCCCTCATTGGTTTCGTAGGCCCTGTGAGTGAGGATGACAACAGTTTTGCCTCCTCCTGCCGAGCCCACCTTGACTTAAATTTTCAGAACGGTGGGGCCGTCCGCCTCACCAAAAAAGGTAAGCCTTTAATTAGAGGTTTAAGAAAGTATTAGCCTTTCGGCTGAGGTCAAGCCTCTCTTGCATGGCTTCCTTTATTGCTTCTTTGATAATAACTAATAAGTTATGTCTATTTAAGTTTACATCACCTTATTCGCCTCGTACATGCTGTAACACTGTGTGGGATGCCAACGACGACGTGATAATGATAACGTCTTTCAGCCAGCCATCATCCCTTTTCCAATTCTGTGCACGGTGAGCTCTGAGGTGTGGCATTGTACTTGTCGGGTAATAATAGTATTAGGGAATGTCAATTGTCAATAGAGAGAAGCCTATTTACACTTGAGCATTGTTTGCGGGGATGATAGCGTCTTGGGAGGGGTCAAAGGACTTTAAAGTACTTTTTATTTCCCATACGTCAGACTTCTGTGGCTACCGGAAAGTATATGTATTTTGATTTCTGATTTCTGTGATTTTATGTGTTTTTAAAAGTAACTCCTTATTTAAATTGAAACAATTAAAACGCCGCTCTGTAAAGCAAAATAATATATCTAGAAAATGTGCAGCAATAATGCAAGTAAATAGATGAATCGACGCCATGCGGTAAATGTATTGAAAAATTCAATTTACAAATCAAGAGCATACATGAAGCATGACAAATGAGAATACCATTGACATGTTTCATATTTCATGCCCATTTATCAATTCTTTTTCTCTTATTTTTATGATTTGCTCACCTGTCTTATTTTCTGCAACAACGAAAAATCCTGCCCTCGCCCAGACGACGAATCTCAGGCGTCCCACAGTCACTTGTCCATCCCCTCGTTTGAGGTCAATCAGTCTGCCGAGCCCGAGAGCCTCCCGACTGACGTCCTAGAAGACTACATAGAGGACTTCTACTTGCCCATGAGCCATGAGAGTGTTATGAGCCGGCAGACGAGCTTTCGTCGAAAAGTTCAGAAAACACTGGAAACGGCTGCTAACGAAACTGCCATTCGTGAACTCAATAAGTTCGAGACAATGCTGTCCTCTTATGACGAGGAGGACGGGGACAACGGGAGCCTGGGAGACGGTTCTGAGACCGTGCTAGAGTTCTCAGGGGAGACTGTCACTTCGAGCCCGGACCCCGACCCCCTAGGAATTAAGACCTCGACCCCAGGATGTTCCGCCTGTCAAGGGCTCCGGTCCTCCTGTGCCGCCTGTGGAAGGCTGGCTCAGCGGTTCAGCAAACTCAGTGCAATTGATCGGGTCCGAACCGAGGAGAGCCTGGAAGGGCGGACCGTGCTGAGCAGCGGCGGGAGTGACCGCTACGATCCCAACATCAGCCTCAAGATGCACGAATGGGATGTCTCCAAGGGGATCACGTACGGGCGGGGCCGAAATGCCCGGCTCGACCGGGAACGAACCAACCCCCGGCGCTCCAACATACTCAACTTTGACGACGAGGCCGAGGAGCCGAGCCTCCTTGACATCGATGCAGTTTGCACGAAGTATGCTCCGGTCCTCATGAACGGCCTGCCGGACGAAGGGCCCCTCTCTATCCTAAATCCAGGCAGCGGGGAGGAGTCGGGCTACTTCATTCCAAAGGCCACGCTGGACAAGCTCCAGTCCGCCTACAGCTCCACAAACTTCCATAACCTCTACGCCCTGTCCGGAGAGCTGAAGCACATTCTGAGCCCGCTTGAAATCGAGGAGCTCCTGGCCAATAGGGACCACCTGGAGTCGGTCCTGAATCCCAGCGTAATGGCAGCTCTCAACTGGTCCCTCAACGAGTCGAGCCTCCCGCCCTATGACCTTAGCCTCCAGCAGGCTCCGAGCACTGAGGCCCTTCAGAGCAAGACTTCCTCCATTTCCAATGGGTTCCATTCGAGGAACACTTCGGATGCCTCAGATGACGAGGCTGGCTCGACTACGAAGCCTTCCACACCGGACTTATTCCAACGTGGGGGCATGCAAACGGCCTCGTTCCGACGCCGGATTTCCCTGGCCAAGTCACTGGCCGCTGAAATGGCGAGCATTCCGAAGCAGGCCCGGTCCCCGGAGGATGAGGCTGACGGCACGCTGACGCCGTCTAAGACCTTGGCTCCGGACAGTGGGCCTTCCTTCTGGAAGAGTCTGGAGAGCCTGGATGACCTGGAGATTGAGGAGGGGATTGAGTCTGGGGAAAGTAGTGAGAAGGGATCCAGTTGTGGGGGGGATGAGGGGGACAGCAAGGTGTACCTTGTCCGGAGGGACTCCAAGCGGTTTAGTGGGAAGAGCAAGGATGCCAGGGTCATCCAAGGCCTCTTCGTGGAGAGCAAGAACACGAGCAATAATGGGACACTGAAGAGGATCCGGGTCCCGCTCAACTTTTCCGAGGACGGGACGCCGCTCGACTTTGATTTTGAGACTGAGGTCCCCACCTTTGATCCCTGTGGTAATGCATGGCTCTTTTATTATGATTTTCCGCTTTTGATGTTGTGGCCTTTGGATACGTATTTATAGCTGCAACAGTTCACAGCAGCACTAATATAGTTCCGCGACAATTCATAAGCAGTGCTAATACAACACAGCGATAATTATAGAAAGCTTTATCTGACCTACGAAAATGGACGAATTGCTGTGCGTCACTGCTGTGAATTGCCGACATACATTTTTCGGCGTTATAAACTAGCAATGCTATGAATTGAATTGTCGCTCCATAGAAGTATACGTAAAGTAGGTACACTTCAGGGTACACGTTACCTTGCACCTTAGCTTTGACTGAAAACTGTATTAAAAGGTATTAGCCTGAATCATCCTTGATTGCCTCTTTCAGCCAAATCCAAACAGACTCCCAAGCGCCGGATCAGCGTTGACCAAAAGATCCTCAGCGCCGCCTCAAACTCGGAGCTGGACGACGCCTCCCAGGCCACTGACGGGGACGTGACGCAGTCTGACGTCTTCCACTCCTGCCTCGTGAACACGTACAAGAAGGATCAGGATGATGACCGAACGATTCGGTCGGGCTCAGGTTCCACCGGCTCCATAGACGCCTCAGAGATCACGCTTGACCTCGACACGCCGGATGATATGGCGGACAGTATATTAGGCCGTAAGTCGTATATTTGAAGGGTCCCTTGGAAGACTGGAGTATGTATTTTTAAATATACCTTATATTCTGATTGGTTGATCCGATCTGTCAGAAATAGACTCAAAGGCCCCGAGCCCTGTCCTTGTCCCTGTGGAGCGGATTCCGGAACTAACGGCAGCCGAAGAGCGGCATGAAGAGCGGAGCTGGAAGTCCTACCGGGTCGGGATCAATGAGATTCAGATTGACCTCAAGGCCATCCAGCCCTACCGAAGGGTCCTCTCTCATGGCGGCTACTACGATGCCGAGAAGAAAGTGGCCATTATTCTGTTCTCGGGCTGCTATCTTCCGGACCGGAGCAGGAAGGAGTATTCCTACCTTATGGACCATCTATTCTTGTAAGGCAGCTTGACAGATCTTTCTTTTTTTTACAATCTGTACTGAAACAATAGTTGGTAATACATTACCAGCAAATTTGCGATCCATTGACGATTTAAACTTTGAATTGCAGATACGTCCTGTCTACCCTTGAGGAGCTAATTGTTGACGACTACATCCTCGTCTATTTGCACGGAGCTGCCCCAAAGAGCTGTCAACCCACGTTTGGTTGGCTTAAGCGCTGCTATCAGCTCATTGACCGAAAGCTCCGGAAGAACCTGAAAGGCCTCTACTTGGTCCATCCTTCATTCTGGTTGCGAACGGTGGTCGCAGTCTCAAAGCCATTTATAAGGTATGTTGAACTTGAAATTGAAATACTTGTGGTTATGAAATTTACTAGATTTTGAATAATTACACCATTTTCCTGACCCTTCCAGCACAAAATTTAGTCAGAAGATGCAGTTTGTACATACGCTGGCTGAGCTCTGCCTCGAGCTCCCAACGGAGCATTTAGTTATTCCGGAGCCTGTGCTACAGTAAGCTCCATTCATATTAAATGTTAGTCAATCTGATGTAAATGTAAATACTCATGTTGGTGTCCTCTCTCCATTGTTGTTGCCTGAAGGTTTGATGGAATAAGAAATTCAGAGGAACATTATAAAAAGTAAAACGTGTGTTGTAGGAGCCGAGGTAACTCAACTAAATGTGCATGGACTTATAGATTCAGAAGCCTTTAAAGGAGATGCCTATCAATTGATTGAAATGATTTACAAATCCCAGCCTTTAGTACTCTAGAAACACACGTCCGTTTTGTTAGCCTATTGCACAATTTTGGGTTATTTTATAATTCGCTTGGGACTAACGCACGATTCCTGGCTTGATTCAAGATTGATATGAATCTACATAAGCATGCACTCTCGGCAGTCTCAAATATTGATTTCCCGTATCGCTATCGAGGTGAATCTTTATAGCTATTCTCGAACGTAGGTAATGTAATACTTCCGCGCAAAATTCTTTAGTTGGCATAATATTTTGCAGTTACAATTTTTAGCCTGCCGAGAGTAGAGTTATGCGTTTTGTGTTTGTAGGATAGTACTCAGTGTCCCCCTAATTCGTAACACTAGACTGAATTTGTGAATACATAATGAGCATATTATTTTGCATTTCTTCTGCAGGTACGACTTCGACGTGAAAGTGACTGAGCTACAAAGGCAGAGGCGTATGCAATGAGAGACAACTCAAGACATTCATTCTTACTGAATCAAAGACTGCTGGCTGCGTTCTCTCTCCTCGAGTAATTCTAATCAATAGGTTTATAATTGTCATTAACGCCTCCTATGCTGTAGGGAATCAAATCACAAATTAACCTCTGTTTGCTTGGCAGGGAAAAATTGTACACTGTACTAGAATTTCTGGGCTAAAAGGCATAAGAATACAAAATACAATATCCTTGTGGTGCTTCGAGATACATACCTACATAATCCGATAACATAAATATAAGCCAATTCTGCGTAAAGATAATCATACTAATCCAAAGACAAAGCTAGCTATAATTCAGCCACTCTTATTTCCTTTTGCCATAAAAAGAAGCTGAGCGCTGATGATTAATTTTTCTTCTTCCTTCAAACTCTGCATTTACGGATACTTAATGTGCCTCAGCGAGTCTCCTTGAACGGAGGCTCATGGGATGATTGATTAAAACAATAGGAATAACTCAACACTAACTTGGATGTTGGTGCTAAACCTTGGTTAGGGACGTGCTAACTAAATAATTCGCTAAGAGCTCTGTAAGCTTAAGATTAGTTTACTACTAAATACTATTATGATTAATTCAATAAGATAATTACCCCGATTTGGACTGAAATTATTAAAAATTGAGTAAAGAATGGAAATATAATACTCGGGATTCTGGAACTCAAATTCGTACAGATTCATTTAATCGCATCATGGCAACAAAGCAGTGCACTTGTGACCTTGTTGAAATTCTGCGGATACAATATACGTCGCCGCGAGTTAGCTCGTTACAATTTACTTTTCATACTATTTAAGTATATGTAGGCATTCTACTGTTGGATCGAACCGCCAATTTGTATTAACTTTTTGTAAGGCTCTTGCAGCACGAATATTTTTGTAACGAGATTCTTCGGTTGTTATCTCGCTAATCTGGTATTGCAGAAGGATTTAGTTCGTAGCTTACATAGTACTGCGACTTCAGTAGGTATTCAGTAATCCCAAAGCTTATATTTAGTTAATTAGCCTCTCCTAACCTGCTGCGGCCAGCCAAAACATGGCGACCAAGAAGCACAAGAATCGTCAGCCGCCCGAAATCCACTTCCCGGACGATGCGGAGCTCAACCGGATGTCCATGTCCCTCCTGACGGTGCCCACGATGAACTGGCAGACCTGTGACTTGGGCCTGGACGACTCGAGTGATGAGGAGGACAAGGAGGAGGTCAGGGGCTCATATGTCATCGGCACCATTTAAACGATTCCGAGGCCCCGACGATTATTGTTGAGCTCTGAACTCCATATATCATCTGAATGCTTGTTAGGTTGAGCTGACCGGAGCCTGGCGGTTCATCCTTGAGGGCATAGACGACTTTGACATTTGCGGGGTCTGGGAGACAGGGGCCCTGGCCGGGGATGACGGGGAGGAGGAGGAGGAGTCCGAAGTCCTGGACGTTGAGGACTTGTACTCTGACGATGACGAGGAGAACGAGGACATGGCGGAGCTCCTCCGGGCCTTCGGTGACGACGGGGAGGAGGAGGAGGAAGAGGAGGAAGTGGACCGGAAGTTCCTCCCGCATCTGGAGCCCCGGCGTCACAAGTCCTCAGAGGCCCTGGTTGAGAACTTTAGTGGGACGCAGAGTGGGAAGGGGAAGAAGGCCAAGCCGGCCCCCACGCTCCCGCCCATCAAGTCAAAGCTTGACCTCACGCCCATGAGCGGGGTCGAGCAGCCCCGGTTTGTATGGGAGACGGAGTCAGAGACGAGCATTGGGCTCAAGAAGCGGGAGATCAAGGTCGTCAAGTTCCAGGACACGGCTGGTGAGCGTTTAAGGCTAATAGGGAAGATTAGCAGCCTTTGAGGAATGAATTTAAGGGTTAATTAGATAGGTCAAGGGCCGTATTTTC
>JAQFZY010001929.1:0-13399 GCA_034696285.1 Hypogastrura burkilli | reverse complement strand
CCTCCTCAAGCCCTGCCCATTCTATCCACCATGCTCTGGGCTGAGTAGTGAAAGCCAAAGGCATATCGGAATGGAAATCAGACCATGCTCTCCTCCATCCGTTCCATCTCTAAAACAAATGGATCCATATCAAGCTCTCCTTCTCTCATCACCTGTGACTAAATTACAAAGCTCCAGTTCTTTGACTTGAGGACTCGGAATCCGACCGAAACTCGGCTCTCATTCTTGCTCTGCCTTTAGCCCGGCGATTGAACTCAGACCCAACCTCTCCATTTAGTACTGTCAAAAGTCAGGCGGGAGAGACTGTAGGAAGATGAGGAAGACCCTCCGCCTTATGATGAGTGAAGGCTGACCTGTCCCTCCCATCTCCCACTTACCGGGTCCTAAGGTTATCTTCCCCAGCTCTGTCCTAGAACCTCCCCACCTCAAAAGGTTTCTGTACAAATGAGGCCGAGGGCCTTAAGAAGGGCTTGGAAAGGGAACAGAATGGAAGGCTGGGTCCGCCTGAGTGAGTGGAAGAGAGCCGGTGTTCTTAAGCTGGCGTAAACATTATGTGATCTTGCCCATTAATCAGGGACACAGGCTCTTCATCATCTCTGGTCTGAGGAAGAAGTGTGTGGACTCCTCCTTGGCGGCGGCATGACGGACTTGGTCATCCAATCTGGTCCCCTTTCCGGTCCCAATTACGTGCAGGCAGGCCCTGCTGACGGAATGAATCCTGAGTCGGAGGGACACTGCGGGATGGGGACCTCGGCCCGTCCGACCTGGGCGGGATTAGAGTCCCGACTCGGCCTGGCTGGGCTCACCTGGATTTCTCTTCTTATCCGGGCTCTTCTGCCTATGACTCAGATTGGATGGAAGAGAGAGCTGAGAAATGAGTGCTTGGGGAAGTGATGGGAGAGGTCCGCTGCTGCTGGAGTCAGTAGTGAGTCTTGGAGAGAGAGGACTCACCATCACTGCCATCACCCACCCCTTCTTCCCTCCTATCATCTCTTCCTCGAGCTGCCGAGTTATGGACTGACTGGATGTCAATTCTACCTTCTCCACTCTGTCCTGTACTGCCAGGACCATTTTTTACGGCTTGTAATAAATATATTATCGGGGAGACTTGCAGATTCCGGGCCTGGCTGGCTGGGATGTGACAGGAGGAGGGCCTCCGATAGGACACTGCTGAACCAGCACTAGATCTATCAAATCTCATCTCTTCCTCAGCAGCCCAACTACGGCGGCCCGAATCAGAGCTCCTGTGTCCTCTGGACTGGCTCTGGTCCGCCTTTCCCTCCTTTCTCCCGCCTCATGGGCATGGGAGGAATTAGGCGGGCCTAATCCCTTGGTCGGCCTTAATGTCAGATCGGACAGGCTCTTCCTACCATTGTTCCTCCCCGCATTGTTTATCCTCTTTGACATTTAGGTTGACCCGTTACTCCGGATCAACTTAATGACTTCCCGCCCCCCCTCTGCCTGGGGAGGCGGACTAACATTAAGCTCCGCTCGATACGTCTTCTCATTCGTCATGCATCACAGATCCGCTCGTTCCCCAAATAAAATATCCCGTCCCCTGTTTACTCCACTACTACCTCTCCCTCCCTCAGCTGTTAAGATCCACTTAACCTTAAAGAGAGAGGTGCCGTTTTCAATTGGGAGCCGAGTCAAAACATTGGGCCAAGAGCCACTTGTTTATTTTCCCTTCTCTCCTGTCCTCTTCCCGCCGAAAGGAAGGATCCCAATTATGTACTCGGAAACGACTTTGGGAAAACTCATGAATTTTCATTATGGAAACTGAATGGGCCTGTTGTTGGATGAACTGAGGCACTTCCTTCCTTACACAGCTCCGGAAATTCCTTCCTCTCTCCTAAGGAGCCAATTCAGATTAGGCTCCCAGACTACACCATTAGAGGACGGGCTCGAGAAACAAATTGTTGAGTTGCAGACAGGTTGGCTCCGAAGGAGGTGCCCTTCTGCCTAGCTCCCGGGATATTTTTATTGACAGGCCCGAGATTTATTCCTTGATCTCTGGCGGAATAATTGGGTGTATTGTTTCTGTGCGTCCGGACTCATGGGATCCTGCTGCCTCTCGTTACCCGTCCACAATTCCCCAATTCTGCCAACTATTTCCTGGATAAGTGATGTGTGTTATGATGAATACCGAGAGTCGGGATCTGGGTTCTGGTTCAATATGCAGGGAGGGAAGTCTGGGAGGTAGTCGGCAGAACAAATTGGGATAGGCCGCTCCGCTCCTACCTAACAATAAATGTTTTATTGGGTAATTGAGGAACATTTTTTGTGTAAGCACTGGGAAAAGACTCCCTAATCGCCACCGAGGAGTTCCGCTTGAGGGAAGTCCTCAATCCTCCTCTTCCTAACATAATCATAGCTTATTGAGTTCTGGTAAAGGCTACATCACACGTTAGACAGATTGACACGCTCCGTGCCTTCCCTGCCTACCTCAGTTCCCTCGGACCCGCCGCCCGAACGCTCTTATGGCCCAGTCCTAGGCATCAGAATCAGGTCCAGGAAAGTACCCTCTCTATCCAGCACCTTCATCAACCCAGACTTTACTCGAAATATTAAGCACATTTTATCCACTTCTCCCGTTACTACTGAACTACTGACTGAACGACCTGATCCTTTTAAAATCCTACATGTGCTTCAATAATTCTTGCATTCAAGGAACAATTAGATTTCCGTGGCTCACGTAGCTTACGTTAATATGCAAATATGTCAAAATTACACACTGTGCGCGTGTAACTTCAGCTTACATATATTTTGCGTAATACTCCTATACTTGAACTACCAAACTTCTCACGTTCTTCTTAGGAATTAGATGTGCTTAGTCAGGTGCTATGAGTAGAGGCATGTCCACTATTTGGCTTCACGTGATAGGCGTGCAAAGACGTGTGAGTATAGCATTCGTTATATGATAATTAAGGTCATACAGGGCACCCTTAAGCTTTGAAACAGCCAGGAAGCACTAAGCCTCGTATTATGCTCGATTACATCGGAAATGGAGGCATCAGTTTCAGGTGTGAGATCCGGACAGACGGACGGACGGACAGACAAGAACAACCCATAAGACCTTTTGGTCTAAAATAATCCATGCGCAGGGAATCTGCAGAATTACTATTTGCGATTTTTATTCTCACTTATTCAAACGGCAAATGCAAAAGTTATTTCTAGTACCTACTTAAATACATATTAAAATGCAGTAAGGTAGGTGTTGATACCAAATTAGAAATATATCTACATATATATTCACTAAACTCAGTATTTAATCTGAATTTGAATGTTTTTAAGAAATGCTGTATAGAATACAAAAGGAAAAATGACAGATATGCTACTGCAATACTTTATGCAGTGTAGTGTAAGGTGCGTGGTGAGGTGTTTTCACCGATACAAGGGGATCGTCTCTGAATCGGTGTATCTGTAGGTAGCCTAGGATGCACCTCCGTGATCGGATGATCAGAAAACAAAAATTGACAAGGGACATAAATAATTGTAAAGTTGACTGCTAGTGAAGCTCAAAGGTACATATATCCTAGTAGTAGTTGGTCATTAGGCAGAACCACCCTGCTGCTCTTCCTGAGGCTCGTTTTATGAATGGGGCCTGATGTGTAACAAGGTTTGATACCCTCTGTTTCTCTTTTACCTATTTGTTTTTTCACGAGAGCCAAAAACCACATTTCCTGTCAAATTCAAATTGAGACATTATCAACTCTTTTTTCACTCATTTCTGTTATGCCTCATGAATTGTTTTGGGAGGACCGGTGAGAAAATATGTAGATCCACTGTAAATAGTGCAAGAGAGCAGAAACACAGAAATAGGCACACAACTCTGTACCATCCATTTTCTCAGACTCATTCTGGCTTTAATGGTCTACGAATTTGAGGACTGCACGCAAAGTGGCGACAAATTAGGATCATTGACACATTACAACTTGGCCATAGCATTCCTTCAGAGTACTCCTTTAGTGCCCTCAAATGATCCTTATTGGTACTGCTCCGAGTCTACGCAGCTACTAGAACGTTAGACGTACATAATGTAGATGGGTATACATAGTACATACATATATTACTCTGGAGTTGTAGTGGTAAACTGATGCCTAGTAGAAGCCTTAGAGTCCGAACTGCATGCGGAGGCAGGTGAAGAAGAGGTGAAAGCAGTAGAGATGGAGGATGGAGTCCAACAATTTAGCTTCACAAGGAGTCTCCATGCCCCACGTACCGGAACTGTGTAAGCGGGCCGTAGAGTAGTCTAAATACGCTGAATGAGCCTCGTTGGAGGGTAAGGATTCTCAAATAAAGAATAAAGTGGTTGGGGTTGATGTTATTTCCTTCTTTGACTATTATTACTCTCCTGGAGAAGTATTTAAGAGTACATAGTATACCTCCACTACATTTATGAGCTAGTCTCTCGCAGCGTGGAGAAAGTAGACAGAGACGTCGTAGCCCCCGATTAGAAGTACTAGCTCTACATATGTAGATGGATAGGTACTACCTAGAGAGATGCATGGATCTTGAGGCCCTTTCCCGGGCTCCGAGTTCTGCTGGTATCTTTATCCCTGGGAAGACATTTGGCGAAATAGTAGGTAGTGTTGGGATGGTTAGGCTTGGTACTGGGGCTCGGTTGGAATGTTTGTTCGGACCGTGCCCCGGCATAGGGAACAATGTAAATAGTTTGAGGTAAGATAGGAGGAGAGGCTAATAATTAGCGTAGTAGGCCGAGGAACGGGCTCCCTTTCTTTGTGAGCTCTGTTGGAGGCGGACTGGGTGATAGACGGTGGTCCATGGGCTGGATGGAATTAGTACTGAATTATCGACGCATCATCAGAATGGGAGGAAAGTTAGTGGAGTGCAAAGATAGAGCTGATGCCTTTCTTGAGTGGACCCCGGAAAGGCTCCTCCAAGACTGGGACCTGGACCTGGAACCCCAATCAAGAAACCCTCCGCAGCCCCCACTTCCATCTCCAGAGCCTGCTCAAGAATTCCGATTCTGGAACATTGGAAGAAAGTGGTCCTGGGTTCCTTTCCCAGCAGCCCCTTCCCTGGAGGGAGAGAGCGGGGAGCTAATGGGCGGATATGGATACTATTAGTGGGTGGGAAGTGTTGGGGACAGGTAGGAGAGGGGACAAGTATTGGATTTCGGAGATTTAGGACGGAATGAGACAAAATGTGAATCATTTTGGTTGGTATTGTATATGGATTTGGGAGGTGGTCTCGGCCCCGGCCCCAGCCCTTCCCCCAAATCTTATGAGCTAATAAATTTTGTCACCAGTTGTCGTAAGTAATTTCCAGAACCGATTCAGGTCCCCGGCCCGAGCATAAAAGAGAGAGGAATCCATTTGATTTATGATAATGTTAATTCCGAAGGCCCCAAACTTTTGTACATGTTTCCTGGCCTGATTGAGTCGTCTAAATGGTAAACTCGGGCCGGTACAGGTGTGCCTGAAATCCAATATGAGTGGGAACCCCGTTTGACCGAATGAAGGAGAGGATGGAGGGAGGGCGGCGGAAGTGGAGGCTTCGTGGTTGACCCCGCCAGCCAGCCTCTCCTTGTTTCCCAGGAGGGCTCTGATTTAAGCCCTGTTTTCCAAAATAGGGAAGATATTAAACAGAGGCCATAAACTGAGGAGGATCAAAGAGATCTGGGCCCAACTGGTCTCCCTCCAAGGAGAACTGTATCAATTCCTGGGAACTCCTACTCATTGGAAAAGGAGGCTGGTGCTGGAGGAGGAAAAGTTTTGAAAAGCTGAATCATCTAAAAAAAAATACTTGGTTTAATGGTATTCTACATAAAGGGAAGAGATGGGGGGGACTCCTGAACTCTCTCCACCCATTCCACTGATCCTCAGAACAGCAAGGATCTTTTAAATCTGAGGAGCTTAGCCCTGTCTCCCTCCCCGTCATGTCAGCTCACCTCCACCTGACTCCTCCGGAGTGCCCAGGGCCCCCTGCTTCTGCCCATCATAAGTGGTTTATGAGTAAATTGTTCCGCCTGAGTAGGTAGCAGATTGGGGGCCCTTGTGTCTCCTCCGACCTCAGTCCCCACACGGAGCCCAGCTAAGAGGCTCTCAAATCCGTTGAAACATCCGCTATTACCCGGGGATTCAATTCCGGCCGCCTCACTTTAAAGTTGTTCTTTTTAAAATATCCGAGGATCCGTTCCTCCGCCGTTGAATCCCGCCGCCTCCCTCACTAAATAAACTCCCCAGTATATCTCCTCCTTTTCCGAGCCATAAAGCAAAGAAAGAAATGGGCACAATAAGACAATCTTATTTTGATTACATTAAGGAGGACATATAACTCTCCGAGGTTAGGAGCCGTCTCAAATAAATAAGCAACAGAGTGGGAGAGAGCCCAACTCACGGTTATCCGACCACGGAGGGCCCTATCATCCGTTTTCCGGGCATCAGAAGTCGGGCCCAATCTAATATATTACGCTCACCCCCTTCTTTTCTTCCAAGTCCACCTCCTAGCTCTCGGGCCATAGCTCCTTAGCTCTTTGAGAGCTGTTTGAGGGAGAGGCGGAGTCTCTTTATTGTGAAATTAGGGTTCCCCAAAGGGAGTCCCTGGCGGGGATCCGATTAGGCGGCTCGCTCCTCTGCCACAGACCACTCTCTGCCAAGACATTTAGTACTTGTTCTCGCATCAGCGGAGTGAGATGAGTGTTGTTGGCGGAGCTGGAGAAGTTGAGTGAGGGACTTAATGTGAGGACTGGGTAGGAGTGGGACTTATTAGGAAAAAGCGGGATTGGGTGACAGGCGGGTCGGGGAATTCGGGGCTTAGGGCCGGATATGGACTCAAATTAGGGAAGGGACTCCCGAAGCCTCTCTCCCAGCCAGCCAGCCCGATAAGGTATATTATTCCGATCTCCAATCCCCAGTCCCATCCATTCCGCCAGATCCGCTCATTCTTTCACACTTATGCCGTGGTGTCCCGAGCGGGTCGTTTAGGTGACTCCTTCTTATCCCGCCCAAATCACCTGATCACTCATCAGGACCTGATTGGGAGAGTGGGCGGGAGAGGGTCGTAAAGTTGGAGAGGGTTATGTACTTGTCAGGCGTTATGGCTTAATTCCGCTCAAAGTTATCCAAGCTTATGGTTATTGTTGGACGTGGAGGGATGGGTGGCGACCAAAGCTTTTAACAAAATAAGACAAGTCCGAGTCGGGCTGGACAGAGACTGAGTGAGGCGTTGGGTGGGTGGAGGGAGCGGCGGGTCGGAGTTTGGGTGATTAAGGAAACGGGCCCATTCCGGCCCAGATCTCCCCTCCCCAAGAATCCTCTAATTTCTTTAAAAACAATTATAACTAAAATATGAGGAGGGCTGAAAGGGAGAGTTAATATACGAGGGACAGGACAAATTATTTGGTTGGGACATCTAAAAAGATCTCGGCGGCCCAATAACATTCTTCTTCCTACTACGTACGTACTACATACATAGTAGTATCTAGACCTACATAGCTACCTATCTATGTATGTATGTATGTAGCTACATAGAGTGGGATGATAAATGCTGTATCCGCTCTAGCCACCACCCACCCTCCAGCCACTTGGCCAAACTTCTTATTGGAAACCGGGATCAAAAGGACTCTGTTTTGTATGGGAGCCCACAATTTATCCTTTTTGTGGGTGGTGGGGTCGAGAAGCTTAATTGTATTATGCACACGATTCCGGGCCCGGGTAGTATCCCCTTTGAAACCCTCATTTCCCTATCTCGGAATCCTTTTATTGTGAATGAGGTTCCTTGCCAACTCTGTTCCTCATCAATTAGAGGCCCAGCAGCCCAACCTATCCCACATTCCCCTTTCTCTCTCTTCCCATGAACAACATCTTCCTCCACTTCCGTCAAACTTCCCTCCCTCCTACACCTATGCACATTCATACAGACGTCCATAGATACATACATACATACTGTAGATGGGTACCTAGCGGACTTGGAGCCTGGGCAGTCTCCCACCTCAGGTACGCCTTTCTCCGCCCTCCGAGAAAGTTCTCTTTTTATGGTCCTTATCAATGGAGGCGGCGGCGGCGGCGGCGGCGGCGGCGGAGCAAGAGCTCCAGAGATAATAAGAAACGGAATGAAAATAATTGCCGGACGCGGACTGCATGGGAAGCGGATCCAACAGAGAACAAAAATTCCGGAGTTGTCAAGTGCTCTTGGCGTGATTTTAATGTATAATATCATAATATGATACGAGGATAGTCATAAAATTAATTGTGGACGAGATAGGAAACCTAACAAAAAGTCATAAAAGTTTCTGGAACCGCTTATTTTTGGGCTCTCTGCCTGAGACCAGCCCCGACAGCCAGCTTTGTTCCGAGCCCTGCCCTCCTCGAACCTCCTCATTTACGTGGTGGCCCATTTCCTTGCCCCCTCAACTGAAGGGACTTCCCCCATTCCTTCAGAATGGTCTCGGAGAGTTATGACGCTGAAGGAGTCCTGCCTAAGGAGAAGCGAGGCAGGGACTTCGTACGGACGTAGATACCTCCTGTGTTTGAACTGAGAGGTGGCAGTCGTATTTGTATTTAGTATTGACTCTGAGTCTCTTGGTGGAGTGACCTGGCTCCGTCTCTGTCCATTCGGAGGGAGGGGGAGAGAGGGGCTTCGGGAGCCCGGATATGAGACTCAAAAGTTCCTTGAATACATTTCCTGAGTTCTTGGGGCTCCTGCTATGTAGGTATGTAGTAGTTGCCAAGTGAGGCCTTCTTGGCCCAAAGGATGTCAGGTGGAAAAATGAGGAGTCGGTGGGTTCTAATTCCTTGGCGGGCAGAGGAGGGAGGGTGGCGGAATCTCCATAATAGACCTCTTGTTATTGTTTATAGGGGAGAAGGGTTGGTTGAGACCACGTTGGGACGAAGGAAAGGAGGAGAGGGCTAGGAGGGAAGGAAACCTTTCCCAGATAAAGAGAGACGGAGTAGGAATCGGGAGACAGGGTCGGATGATTCAAGAGTTTTATATCCGAAATCAGGGCAGGGGTAGGAGCGGTGGGTCTGGCTCGGAGAAAAAGTCATGTTTCTCATGCAAATGAGTTGAATGGAAGGGAATTGACTTTCTTTTAATTATTTTTCTGCCATTTGAATCCGGACTCAGTTTGGGGAGGCTTAGGAGGGGTCTCTGTGAAAAAACCCTTTAATTGTTTCTCTTTAGAAGCTTTCTGAAGTTTTGGGCTTAAATTATATTCTGTGGAGGAGTGGATTATATGGGCCGGGATTAGGAGCCGAACAATTGAGGAGGAGAGAGAAAGTTCTACCTCAGCCTTTCTCCATCCATTCTGTCAATAGGGACCAGGAAGCCGCCTGTTTCGGAATCTATTTAGATCCCTCCGTCCGCCGCCATAATGCTTGATCCCAACCTTTTCTTCTCATAATTGTCTCTCCGAGCCCGGGCAGGCAGGGACCGACCAAGTGGAGGTAGCTATAGTAATAGATGGAGTGGGAGAGAGTGGCGGCGGAGGTCCCTGAACTGGCCCATTATCCTTCAGCCGGCATGATGGATGTGGAGAGTAAGAGGAGTGCACGCGTGTAAAACAAAACGGGCTGATAACGATGGTCCTAATGTTCTGTTCGAGGAGGAGGAGAGAAAATCAAAATAGGGAATTGTTGGAATGATACGGAGGTCTCGGGACTTCATTTTTCATGAGGTTCGGTTTATTGACGTGGCGGGGAGGCCGTCCGTCCTGGCGGTTGAGGGGAAGGAAGTAAACAGTTTGAGGAAGAGCCCGGATTATTCCTTCCCATGCTAATAGTAGATTCGACTTTTTATTCTCTCGTCGTGATAATCTGTGAAGGAATCAATAAGTTGGTCCGGGTCCCGGCTCCACCTGGCCCGGCACCCGCCCTCCGCCTTCTCCACTTCTCTCCCGGCCTGTCCAGCCGGAGACCCGCCCAAAGGTGCTCCAGCTTGGCTTTCTGGGACGGGAGGCCGCAGAGTTGTGCTCCGCAGCCCGACCCTCTAACTACAGTTCGGACTCCATTCCGACTGACCATAAGGAGCCCGATTCCTCACTTTTGACAGTTACGGAAAATTTCCACGAGTTAGGCCGACTTGCCAAAGTTTCCCCTTTTTTCAAAATTGAGATTGTGCCAAGGTGAGCGGGGCTTTGTGTGGACCAATGGGACAGTGGGTGGTTCCCATTATGACGTTCGCCGCCCAGGCTCCCCGCTCCCAGTCTCCCATTCCCCTAACTCCCTTCTAATCCAATATCTATCTATTGCCAATCATGCATTGATGAGATGACCGGTCCCAATCCCCATGATCCTCCGCAGACGGGAAATTATACTGATCTGATCTTAAAATAATGGCCCGGCCCATCATATTGGCTCATAACTTCCCGGAACTTGTCCCCTTTAATGGGAGGTCGGGATGGGGAGGCTGGACTTCCCGAAATGCTTACTCCAGCATATCCGGCCGCCCGAGCCGGCTCTTATTGCATAATCAATCCCGGCCCGACCAACCACTCACCTTCCTCCGCCTGGACTCGGATCCGGAGGAGGCTCAGCGGGTCCAGGCTTTCTTGAGAACGGGAAGGCTCCTACTTGGCACTCCCTACTTCAGTGTCGTGTAATGCCTCTCCGGCCTTGTAAAGGGCCCGTGGGGACCCGCCATCCGGCCCGAGAGGGTCATACTCCCACTCGTCAGCAAGTTGCCAGCATTCCATCAATATTGGGCTCTCCCCCTCTAATTCAGGCCTCCATGGAAATGAGACATGTGGCTGGGGTGTCCTTTCGGAGATACAACTACTCCTCCCCAAGTAAATCTTATGCTAAGTTCCCTGATAATACTCCGCCGTGCCAGATGGTCGGATTTCATTAGGAAGTGCCGGGGCGGTTGTGGGCCGACTTCCGCCTCTCCCGGATCACATCCAAGGAGGGCCTGGTGGTGGAGCGGAGTCTAGAATCGGGTCCTTGGTAATTATATTCATGGTCTGGCCCGGCCTACCTTTCACCTTCCTCCCAAGAAGGCCGGTCCAGCAGGGAGGCGGGGAAGAAAATACCTTCGGAGAATGCCAAACTTTGAAATAGATGTGACACTTTTTATTGCCTACAATAAATATCCTCTCTTGATCTATAAAACAAATGGTATTTTCCTGTATGTTATGAGCCTGAGATTTATGATGGGCCGGAGTCCTGTGATTCCGGACCCAGCGCCCCTCAGCCCCCGGCCTCCTATGTAATTAAGGGGACGGAGTAATGTGTTTGCCCAGGAGGACCCAGTCGACTACTATGTAGATGTGAGTTGGCAAAGATTGACTTTGGGAGATGAGCTGATAAGATGTGAGCCTATTGTGTAATGTCCGATCTTATTTTCCAGGGCCCTTGTTGTTTGGTGGAGGATTGGTTGGTTGGAGGGCGGTTTTAGGAGGAGGGCGAGAGGAGGAAGAGAGACTGTTTATCCTGTTGTCCCTCTCCGTTTGCATAGGAGGGGAGTCTGGGTCCTTGGGCTCCTTGGGCTCCTTGGGCTCCTTGGGCCTGAGTCGGGGGTTGGAACGGGTTGGGCGGGCGGGCGGGGTGAGGCCAGAGAGTTGGTCAGAGAGATCCCGGGTTCCGGCGGCTCATTTCCTCTAATCGGGTCTGGGATCTTGGTCCTGTGTCCAGGTAGGCTCCCGGAAACATCCCGGAATGATCCCTCCTGTCCCTAATTAGGCGGACTGGGCAGAGCAGTAGAGAGGAGGACGGGGCGAGGAGCGGAGAGACCGGCGCCAGGCCCGTCCAGAGGCTCCTGCTCCTCCTGGAGGGAGAAAGTCCTCTTCCGCCCCTCCTTGTGCTTGTGTGTGTGTTGTGGGATTGCGCGGAGAAAGAAACAGTGGCAGGGTGACGGGGCTACTCCGCCACCACCATAAACACAACCAAGACTAACTCTTTCCCCAATCATCATCTTTTCTCTCTCCGAAGGACACCCAGCAGATATCTCCCGCAGCCCGCCCATCTCACCTCCGACCCGGACATGTGGACAGGATTCGAGGTAAGGCCCTCTCTCAGACATCTCCAATTAGATTCCGTTCCAAGAAACCGATTCAATAGTTGAGGCTTGGAAATACTCCCTCGGCCTCTTCTTGCCAACACTAGGCACGACCAATACAATTCCAATGAAAGGTCCAATTAATTCCTCCCTCACTTGGTATTCCGGCCAGAAGTGTAATTTGGTCCAAGGGAAAGTGGTCCACATTCACTTTGAGATTAGTCAGCTCCGGCTCCTTGATTAGGGCAATTTGGAGTCAGGAATTGTGGTGAGGGTGGCGGAGACGTCCTGAGGCTCCTCCGGCCCGCTCTTAGCAGGCGGAGAGATCTCGGATTTCAGGGGGGACATTGTTGGGGCCGTGTGGGAATGAATGAGTCGGGTTCCCGTGCTGACGGGGTCCTTGGAGGGCCGGAAGCCCTTCTTCTTCCCACCACCGTAAGTTGAGCCGGCCTGGTGGTGGTTTGGTGAGCAGGGCTCATAGTCCTTCCTGAGGACCCTCCCCACTTCCCGTCCACGTTCCCCATTCCTGCCTGGGCATGAGTCCGTCTCCTCAATGGGCTGACTCCGTCTCGGCCATAATTGATATGAGGGTGACAAAAGGGAACGAGGGCATTTTGAGCCCTCCACCCAATTCGAGTGGGGCTGGGTGGAGGGAGCTCATGCCTACCTGCCCCATCCCCTTCCTCCCTCCGCTCCCCAATTGTCGTTAAGTGAAGGGCCTAATTTCCCTTGAGTGCCGTGGACAGGACTCTCGGAGCTCCTGGCCGGACATTGCGGGAGAAGTCCCGGGAATGGGGCATCCTAATACATGCCCGCATCTCTCCTCTCTCTCTAGGACATGATCTCGTTCTACTTCTCTCCAACTCACCCTCTCCGGCTCGGCGGCGGGGAGAGGCAGGAACAGAAAGTTCTCTCCAGTAGGCCACCACGCTGGAAGGGTTGACTCCGCTCACCCTCTTATTCTTTGTATCAATTAGCGTCAGCACGACTCGGGCACACTCCACAAACAAAGTTGGGGAAAGTTGGTCCAATAGCTCTTGCCTACTTAGGTACGGGCGGGCGACCTCTTGTACCGGCCTGATTTATTCCTTGTTTACGGGCCAGCCTGATTGGAGTGGGTTTGGACTGGGAGGATTTGTAGGGCTAGGGGTCAAGTCCCGCCGAGTCCCAAACTCATTTCTGGAGTTTGTTGGCTGAATTGATTATTGGCTGGGCGGCGGGTAGGATGGTTGGGACGGTTGTTTATCCCAGCCCGTCTCTGTAACTCATCTCTTCCGCCGAGAGCCGGAGAATAAATAGGTGGACCATTTGGTTTTGTTTACACAATTTTGACAGATGGTCCCTTCCTTGTTCTGAGCCCGGCCATCAAGCTACAAACAGAGAGCCAGCCCGCCTCGCCTCCCTCCAACTCGTATACACGTACACAAATAATAATAGAGGC
>JAQFZY010001928.1:0-13402 GCA_034696285.1 Hypogastrura burkilli | reverse complement strand
TCGGCCTGGTTCTAAGATTATCTATAATTATTAATTATATACATGAAGAGCAGTATTTATGTAGCATAAACGCATTATTTTGTCTGAGGATTTATTTGATTATGCTTTACTTGTATCCTTCTGCACTGTTCGCGAGTCAATTCTTCTGTGGGCCTTATGTGACTTCAAATGTAGGATGCGGAACACGAAAGCAACATGAATTAACTCGAGCAGAAAAACATGGCAAGCACAAGAACTGCGACACTTAATATAAGCAGAAAGACACAAAATCGTTGAGATTTCTTAGTAAATATTGGAATTGTTTCAGATTATACATACTTTTCCTGATTTACCCCAACATTTCAGGGGGGGCCATGGCCCCTTTGCCCCCCCCCCTTCCCTACGCCCCTGCCGACCAGTACATTTTGTTTGGAAATCATATTATGAGCTATGAAGAAGGTAACACAAGAGTTTAAGCCTAAGTCTAAGGTATGAGTAGTTAAGACTAACAATGTGATTATTAGTATTTGGTATGAAATATAACATGTTTAGTAACAGATAGTTTTTTTTAGGAGCGGGTCTGGCTCAGTCGGTAGCCTTCAATCTCCGATATGAGCAGACTTGAGACAACGCTGTTGGGTGTCGAACCTGGCTATCTGTGCCCTCCCCACTGGCTCTGCAGTTGTTTGAGCGATACTCTGTCTGGTAATGCATGTCGTGCATAGTAGACATGAGTGGTCCAATAGCGGCCAGTGGATGGGATACAGATTGGCTCTGGTGAGATACTCACGTGGGTCACTCCAATATGAAAATATATGTTGACGAGCTTAATGAACCACATTGAATGAATTAGATATGTGAATTCTTAAGATAGGGGATCCCATCTCCTTCCTTGGATTCTTGTCCAGCCTAAGGTTACCTCCACAAGGTGCCTGTGTAGGTAGTCAGAGGCCGCAGATGCTCTTCGGAGTAAGTCTCGACTACGGCTCACTGACACTAGGTTGGAGGGAGGCATATTAGCAAGGTCGCATATCTCTTGGGGAATGGAAATAGGCTCTTGATTGAGCCTGGTCCTTGGGATATCTGCGGGTCTTGAGAAGCCACTGTCTAGTACAGGAGGCACTCAATACCCCAGGTCTCCCACCCCAGATACATACATACATGCAACAGATAGTTTGGTTAATCAGAATCAGGATATAAGGGTACGACATTAGGTACAGTCTTGTATACGGCGCGGAAGACATTCAACCCAACAGTAGTCGTTTGGGTTGAGCGTGCTGGATTTTTGGCGGTTCCACACTGGCAGCGATTATCTCATTAGCCAGGTCATGTTGACTTAATAACTTTAGTGCGGTCCGGCTTCCAAGAGGATAGCATCAAACAGGTTCAGTAGTCGCAAGGGTGATAAAAATTCTGGTCCTCAGGATACAGACGCCTAAAGAGCTGAAGACGGTACTGACACAGGGTAGCCCCAATGCGCCCACAGCGAAACGCACCGCAGCAAGTGATCAAGGAATAGTAGAATAACGCGGGAATTTATGAGTGGAAAATACATACATACAAATGGGACCGTTTGGAGTTGTTTCATCCCGCCCGCAGATTGAACGGATCTAGTCATGCGAAACGGGTAATGTCATTGCCATTGCCATGAGTGCGTAAATCACTCTGAATGAGGACCTGTGAAATATGAAATATGAAATCACCGCAAGCGGCAAAAGAAACCACCCCACAGCCGCACCAGAAGCCGTCAGGCTAAATATTCGAGTACAATCAGGAATATAAGTTGTTTCCAGGGACTAGGTTGGTTAAGAGTTCCAAATGCGGAGTCTGATTGCGTAGCAGTGAGATCTTGACTTGACAGGATTTTAGGATTTAGTGGGAGCACTTGACTTGCTTACACTCATAGAAGGAACCATGTAGAGTTCAGACCGAGTGTAGAAATACATTCTGATGACATTGACAAGTGAGCAGTATGTTTTGTCCAAAGCTTGTTACAGGAAGATTGGTTGGATTATATTGGGAGGATAATAGGGGCTCCGCATCCATTGGATTAGTCAACGTGCCAAATCGTAGAGAGACATGTGAATGCTGGTAACCTGGAAAGTTTATGCATTATGTACTCAGGAAAGTTTGTACTGCCCATGACTCGTGTTTATTCAGACCGGACCAGTAGAAGTAGTCCCACTGGTTCAATTGTATTTATTTGTAATTTTGGCACAGGGATACGATAGGCAATTACACGATAGAGAAGAGGGCCAGTTATTGTTTGCTTTTTCGAAGTTTGACCATAGGATAGTTGTAGCTGACCAAAGCGTGGTCTAGGAAGTTTCATTTGATGAATCCGGGTGACAGCGACAATTAATTATGATAATGTTGATGGCACGTAGATAGTCGGGACTCGGAATCTGGCTGGCTTAGCGTAGTTTATGTGGCGAGAAGAGAAAGGACATGGACTGAAAGTGACCCAAGGGAGCTTATGTGGAATGTATAATCCTCCAGATTTAGTATGGGGTCCCGCGGACTTGAGTACGTTGAAGTCAGGAAGTGTGGTGAGCAAATTGAGGGGATCTGATGTCTAGTCAGCTTTGGTGGGACAGTTCAGGTGACAGTTGTTCTGAATTTGCAAGAGGCTAATACAAGGATGTCCATCGTGATTTAGATAGGAATTTGGTCCAAGTTCAATAGTTTCAGGAACGGCTCAACATGGTCATGGTAAAGATAATGAGATCAGGTGAGGTGCGGGTATGGTTTGTCATACCAATCCAGGAAATCTCGTAGGAACAGGAGTCTTGACAGGTGTAACAAAATAGCGGATAGCAATTATTGGATGAAGTGTGGCAGGGACTTTTCACCGGACATCTTTGGGTGTCGCAGGGTATCTTATTCTTAATTTGACATCTAGGGCATCTTTTCATAATATTATTGATCCGGTAGATGAGGACGAGGAGTAAGTGTAGTTTGTACGAAAGGAGCTTGGGCGTCAGGGTAAAGTATTTACATCACGAAGTTATACAAAACCGGTATTTAATTTTAAAAGGTCGTTTTCTGCAAATAAACTTTGATGGTCAATGAATACTCTCAATTAAAATGTCCGAAGCCAGTAATCAGTAGTAGTAGTAATATTAGGGAAAATATATCGGTGGGAGGGAACGTTATTTTCGTGGTTGTAGCATTGATATATCAGACATAAGAACTAAGGCATTCTGGGTAGAGTGACTCGGGCTCTAGGAGATGTGAATTTGGGTAAGTATTCGGATAAGAACAGAATAGTGTGGAGAATGACTCGGTTATGAGCGAAAAGTAGCTTAACAGTAGCTGGGGCTAGGAGAAGTTGTAACATGAGACAAGAGAGTGCGGTTATTAAGTGAGCTTGCAATGCCAATATTAGCTGGCGGGTCATATATGGATTCCGCCAATTATGGAAGCTGGAGTGCCGATCTCACTGACATGCAGTGTTTTATCAGCAACTGCTTAAGCAGGTGCCGAGAACGGATAACTAAGGCAATCAATTTTGGCTGGCTCTGGTAAGTCAGAAATCGGTTCCGTTAACGATGGAAACTGGAGAGCCGATGTCAGTGACATAGCAGTGTTAGCACCGGCTGTTCGAGTTCCTTTTGGCTCGGCATCTGATCCAGCAGATGCGGAGAACACATAAATATTAAAATGCACTCTTCGAGTAAGTCACTTTCGCTTGTAGTTTTGGCTGGCTCTGGTGGGCCAGAAATATTAAAGTAAAGAACTTCCGGAACCGCGATAAGTGTAGGATAAAAATAATGGACCTACGGGACCGCGATAAGTGTTATCGCGGTCTTCGGTCTGCCACAGGCGAGATCGCCGGGAGATAGGAACAAAATAATGAACCTACGGGACCGAGAGAAGTGTCATCGCGGGATCCGGACTGCCACAGGCGACGACGTCGGGCGATAGGATTTCAGCAGTACTACTGAATCCTCTGGAATTCCGCCATCACCCGTGCACAGGTGGTGGCTGATCGGATTTTTCTGATCGGATCGGCTGATACGGTGGCCTACAGGAGCATCCATTTCAGCGAAATGGTTAATCCCACCCCGTTCAGTGTGGACCAAGTGTACCTGACCGACGCAGTTATTGATCATGGAGTTCCGGGAAGATTATTTGTTAGAAATAAATAGAAATAAATAAAATTGCATGAATTAACTGATTCAGCTAGTATAAGGATATGAAAGTTTTTCTTCTTTCCGTAAACTGTGATTAAAATAAGCGTATACTCTCGGGAAAGATAAAATTTGCGAGTAATGGGTTTATGTTCTGAAAGTCCGGAGTATTGAGCACCGGGAGATGCTTCTTGCCTAGTTGTTGTCAGATTTATATATGGAGGGAGTCATTATGAAGTAGTTAAAACGGTGAATGTATGCTCCGAAAAGTAAAATTTGGGTAGTGGTAAGGTGTTACCATTTATGTTAGTGAAGATATGTTGTCCAAAAAGAGGACGGCGGAGTTAAGTAGTCAGTGAGTTACCATTGCCGCGTTCGTTCTACTACATACCTTCGTAAATATAGAGAAAAACGAAAGCCTCGGGCTCAGTAAGAAAGTTTGATGCAATATGGAATGGTCTATATTATATTTATTCCTGCAAGCTTCTTTCCCTGAGCGGACAGGTAACTTTTCCTTGCCAACCTTTTGGTCCGTAAATAAATACGGAAAAGTTACCTCCCGTAGGGTATGCATTTCCGCAGGTCTCAAAATGAAGCCACGGCACTTTCCGACTAAACGGCTCCATGTACGTCAAAAATTATAGACGAATAAAAATTGGTAAACGCGGTCTAGTTTATACAAATCAGACCAAAGTGTCGATTTTTTATACCCTAGTGCCTCAAACCATCAGAAAATGCATCGATGTGTCGATTTACCCCACTTCTTATGCACTTAGGGATTTGGGATATTGAAAATGTTGTAGGGCATACAAATGCCTTGCAAACAAACTTAATTTGACCTCAATGGGTCAACGGGGTTCCGAGACATCTGACCTTTTACTGACATATCTGGAGCACAATTCCCTAACACACGTTTACATAGGGAACTCTCAATCCAATTATCAAGAGCAGTCTATCGGCGTTCGGCGTTACACGTAGCAACAGTAATTTTCCGAATTTATGTCTACCTATATCAATTCTATTTGTACATACAATGGTAAGTGGTAGATTGATTCGAATCAGCACCACTCCTACGAGTAGCGTGTTATATGGACCACATACACTACATTTACGAATGGCAAGCCAAATTACGAGTGTAGTACGGTGAAAGCTCGTCAGCTCATCAGTCTCGATGCACCTTTAGAAAATTAGACTCGATAATCTGCGTTTAATAAAAATTTGAGTCAAAAAATTGCAAAAAAGAATGCTTTTCGAAAAATCAGGCTACCCCGAGCTTAAGTGTGCAATAGAAAGGTAGAAACAAGTTTCACAAGTCTAGGATTAATTTGGGCGTCCGCGAAGGTCCACCAGTTTAAATTAAGGCTATCACAAAATAAATAAATTAATTCACTTAAAATAACTTATAGACAACGGAGGACCTGAGATGGAAAGCAAATTAACCCTAGACTTGTGAAGCTTGTTTCTTCCTTTCTATTGCACACTTAAGCTCAGGGTAGCCTGCTTTTTCTAAATACATTTTTTTTTGCGGAATCAATTTACCAAATTCGCTCGATGTGGACTATCGAATGCACGAACTATGGAGAATTAATTGCAAGCATATGCAAACCAGATTATCAGGTTTACTCAGAATTGGCAAACTAAATTTACGAGGAGCAGGACTAATGTGCGCACAACTGATACTGAATAAGCAGTAGTAACGGACGTTGGCAACAAACGTAGTTATGTCAAAGACATATGACGTTGATTATCTACCAGACGTTTAGAGCATCGGGCGTTCAGGATTTGCGGTGAAACCGTTTTTACATTTAGTCTCTTCAGTGGTTTTGTATTAGAACTCTAAAGCGGTTAGCCTGAAGCCAAAGTTATAACACTATTATTACGAGACACCAACTGTTGGACGCCATTATGAAATTGAAGAATTATACATAAGTAAGTGCATCGTAACTGGAAATTATAAAGTTTAAAGGAAGGCCGCGGCTATATTATACGTTCTCCAGTCGCTAATTTTTAATGCCCTTTTATCTTTTCTTTACCTTGACAAGCCCGTTACTCAAATGTGAGCTTTGTTGACCTCTGGCGACCAACATGTATGTCACAGGTCAAAAGCACTGGTCATACCGTATCATGTTTGAATCAAGCTTTTGATAGATACGTTACCCAATTTTGACCTTTGTTGACCTCTGATGACCAACAGGTAGGTCATAGGTAAAAACCATTGTCCATGCCGTGTTATGTGTGACTAGAGCTTTCGTTAGTAACGTTCTCATATTTTGACCTTTGCTGACCTCCGGTGACAAACAGAGAGGTCACAGGTTAAAAACTGGTCATACCGTATCATGTTTGAATCAAGCTTTTGATAGATACGTTACTCATATTACCTTTGTTGACCTCTGATAACCAACAGGTAGGTCATAGGTCAAAACCTTTGTCCATACCGTGTTATGTGTGACCAGAGCTTTCGGTAGTGACGTTACTCAAATTTTGACCCTTGCTGACCTTCGGTGACAAACAGGAAGGTCACAGGTCAAAAACAATGGTAATACCGTATCATGTTTTAATAAGCTTTTGATAGATACGTTACTCAAATTCGACCTTTGTTGACCTCTGATGACCTACAGGTAGGTCATAGGTCAAAACCATTGTGCATACCGTGTTATGTGTGACTAGTGCTTTCAATAGTGACGTTACTCAAATTTTGACCCTTGCTGACCTTCGGTGACAAACAGGAAGGTCACAGGTCAAAAACAATGGTGATACCGTATCATGTTTTAATAAGCTTTTGATAGATACGTTACTCAAATTCGACCTTTGTTGACCTCTGATGACCAACAGGTAGGTCACAGGTCAAAACCAATGTCCATACCGTGTTATGTGTGACTAGAGCTTTCGGTAGTGACGTTACTCAAATTTTGACCCTTGCTGACCTTCGGTGACAAACAGGAAAGTCACAGGTAAAAAACAATGGTCATACCGGATCATGTTTGAATCAAGCTTTTGATAGATACGTTACTCAAATTTGACCTTTGTTGACCTCTGATGACCAACAGTTAGGTCACAGTTCAAAACCAATGTCCATACCGTGTTGTCTGACTAGAGCTTTTGGTAGTGACGTTACTCAAATTTTGACCTTTGCTGACCTCAGATGACAAACAGGAAAGTCAGTTCAAAAACAATGGTCATACCGTATCATGTTTGAATCAAGATTTTGATAGATACGTTACTCAAATTTGACCTTTGTTGACCTCTGATGACCAACAGGTAGGTCACAGGTCAAAACCAATGTCCATACCGTGTTGTGTGACTAGGGCTTTCGGTAGTGACGTTACTCAAATTTTGACCTTTGCTGACCTCAGATGACAAACAGGAAAGTCAAAGTTCAAAAACAATGGTCATACCGTATCATGTTTGAATCAAGCTTTTGATAGATTCGTTACTCAAATTTGACCCTTGTTGACCTTTATCGATCAACAAGGAGGGCAACGGTCAAAACCAAGGTCACTAGCTGATTCTGCTTGATATAAGCTTTCCACAGACACGTCACTCTAATTTGATCTTTGTTGACCTCTGGTGGCCAACATGAAGGTCGGAGTTCACTATCATTACCAACGTGACATTCGGACGTACATGACATTCACATAAAGTGCACCATGCGGCATATTAGAAAACTAGAATAAACTCCGCTCCCAATCAATTCTAACAGCAAAGCCACAGCCGTATGTCTTTTTCCGTTGTTAGAGTCGCCAGCGCACAGTAGAGCGCGGAGTGAAGACACCTCACGGGTGCATCTTTCTATGTTACTGTACTACGACCTACCCAACAAGTACTTAGAGAGAACGAGAGAACGGGAGGTTGCTTGTAGGGATGATTTTCGAAGTATAACTGAGGCTTCCTGCTGTTACGGGATATAGACTACTTTATTTAGACGTAGAAATTGAGCTATTGAATCACGTACTGTCCACTGTGAATGTGAAGACAACGAATTCTTAACGTAGTGGCTTCGGAAACCACAAGTTCAAGGCTAAGGTTAGACAAGGAAATTGTTGAAAATAAATTTAGAGCCTAATTTCCGGTACGGAATAAATGTAATTTTGGTTTCTGGTACAGGCTAAGTGCTAATTATTGCTCTATTTATGTGATTTGCGGTTAACGCTCTCAATATGCTAGGTAGGCGATACTAATAGTGTTTGTTTTACGAATTGTTCAATTTTGAATTTAACAGAGTTTAATGCGTTTAACATAAATTTAATTAATCGCCGGATTAGAAAATTCGAGAAGGGACTCTGTTTGTATTGTACTTAAATAGCGACCAGATTACTTTGACGAATTATTATATCCTCTGAATTCTGCTTAGAATTGTAATTAATGGTCTAAATTGGAATTGTTTGTACTATCCTCCTTGATGTGTAGAAAGTTGCAGCAAAGAAATATTTTCATTTAGGTCTCAGCAACTAATTTTGTTGTGAATTTAGCATTTTCAAGCGCTTTCTACATTTTAAGGCTTTGTGACAATTTTAACGCAGAAGAAGCAGTAAATTAGAACTTTTACTGCAGTCTGTTGTGGCTGTGCCTTATTAATGTCCTTTGAATTCCAATCTAAATCGCCTTTTATATTTCCCAGAGTTCCGTGAACGTGCATAATTTCAGCGCGCAGGTTGTCAATAGCAGACAGAATAGATTTGAGACTCGGCTCAGGCAATTCTGATTCAGAGTCTTTGCCCTCTGCTGACCAGGAAACGGTCAAAGCCGATTCCACTGAGGGTTTGGCCCCAGTTTGTTCGTCCTCAGAAGAAGTGGAAGTCAAAACCTCTGCGTCTGACATCGTCAGGCAAAATCAACGAGTGAGTACGACAAATTAAATGGATCTCACCGGTGCGGTTCCCAAACGTCAATGTAGATGTGTTTGCTTGTGTTTAGTCAACGAAGGAAAAAACTTGAAAGTATAATTTAGAAGTTGGCCAAGTTTTATGTTCCGAGAGATAAGGTAATTTTTATGTTTCGAAGGAGGCAATTTTTGTTTCGAAAGAAGTAAGTTTTATGTTTCAAAACAAGTTAAGTTAGTTATTTTTTTTTTTGGGGTGGGGGAAGTTTTTTTTTTGTTTAAAGAAAAAAGTTAATTCATATTTTGTTTCGAGAGAAGATTTACAATTATTTCGGAAGTCAAGAAGGTACAAGGGGAAAAGAAACAAAATAAAAGAAGGGAAGCGTCGACTAAGACTTTGCCCGTTATCATTTAACAAATACTTTTTACAAACTGTTTTATAACTCACCAAACTGGTATAATAAAGTAGGAGTACTTGAAGATCCTATTCGAAGGACCAACATGTTTCTGGTTGAACATCAATTATATGTAGGCTCAAAGTACACAGCGCATTGTATATGAATTAGATCGAACACCATTTGTATAAACAAACTCGAACTACTTGAAGCACTTAATCATATGGCATTTGCAAGTAATTAACCGATTGCGCGAAGCAAGAAAATTTTAAAGAGTGGAGTCTAAGAAAGTTATTTTCCCTATCTACAATCTAAACAACTTTTTAAGTTCCTGAGGTCACATGTTAGGTCAAAATGGTATAAGTGCTATACATTTTTGGAATCTCCGTTCCATAAGCTCGGTAATTCCGCAAGTAGCAAAATGGTTCAAAATTTCAAAAATCATTATTAATTAGTAGTACTATAACGCAACTCATAGAATTCGAAAAAATCCATGCCTCCATAGTGGGTCACGGGGTGGTGGGGTCAAAGGTCATCGGTCATACACCGACAAATAACATATCGTTGGAAAGCTTATTGAATGGAGATTCCAAAAATGTGTAACATTTGACCAGTATGTCCTAACATGTGACCTCAGGAAGTTAAAAAGTGTTTTTTCTGTGACTTTTTTTCGACTTAAAAAATCCGTCCTACCATGAAGGACCGATCCAGGTACCCGACTTTAAAAATTTTATTCAGTACGACGCAGGGGTGGAATACAAGGGTGGTGGTGTGCCCTGTACTACTATCTAGTACGATTATATGTACCAATAATAACCAATTTTTTTCCTTATAAGAAAAACAAATTTTGGGAGCCCAAATTTGACGATTTTTTCGTGTACCAACCACAGACTCAATGGACCCACCCAAGTATGTTATAGCATCTGGATAGGGTCTGGTATAATGTACGATAGATTTTAGGTCGGATGATTAAAAATTGAGTGCCCAAAATTGTGAAATTTTGATCTTATCCGGTAAGGTCCTTTAAGGCTTTTATGTAATAGACTACCTGAAACCAATTTGAAATTTGTGAGATAGTTTTTGCAGTAATTGACCACGATCCTTGACTTTTGCCCCGAAGTGCTTGACAAGTATATACACTCCGGGACACAATTACGAATCGATTGGTGAAAACTGTTTTGAAATCGGTTTATTGATTCTTGAATGATGTACGAAACATTTAAATCGCAGCAAGCTACAGTTGGTGACCTTTCGCAGGTCAGCGGAAGTCTTACGTCAACCAGGATAGTGCTGTTGTAAAGAGGTTGGTTATAACTTTTAAAGCATACCTCACTGAAAAATTGTTCCCATGGTAAGACGAGTTGACCTTTACCCTGACCCGGAAGGAGGTCACTTCTGGGGAAACTCCATACGGAATAACCATCACAGCCAAATCAGAAATCGATTGATGAAAACAGTTTGGACAAGGACAAGTAGTTCTTCATTTATAACGGCGTAACAGACAGAAAGAAAAGATGCCATCCACAAACGGCGTCGCCAGAAAAGCGCATTTTTTGACCCCCACCCTCCCCCTAATCGCTTTTCGTCGCAAATTACAAAACCCCTCCCTAAAACGACGTCAAAAATTAACAACCTCCCTGTTTCTGGTTTACGAAAAAAAAAACTGCCAGTACAAGTATTTCCACCTTAGCAATAATTTGTTCATACAAATTGCGCAGTTTCTGTCCGCCCGTCTTTTGAAACGGAATAACTATTTTCAATGCTAATGCACCATGCTTAAAGTATTCACCAGCATATTGGTAAGCTTTAAAGCTACAATTGTCTCCCCTACAGCTGTGCGCCATGTCACAGGTGACGGCTTCCGCTGCAATAAAACCTATAATTGTCCATAAAGCGCAATTTCGAAGCATCTTAAAAATTTAAATTATGTCGAGTAAAAAGTCAAAACCCTCTGTTTCAAAACTAATTCAGTTTCGGCTTTGAATTAGACAAAAAAATGTTTGTAATCATGTGTCACAATTTCTTCTGAATTTCAACGTTTTTCATTAACTATTAAAGGCGAGGTCGACAGCGCTGTCAACCCCTCCGCCCCGCCCATCCCGTCGCTTTTCGTCGCCTTTGCCGACCCCCCTCCCTCTCTTTTTTGGCAACGTCGTTAATGGATGCCCCCAAAGTGGAACACAGAAGAGTTCCCTTCTGTAATAATACGTCTTCAAAATAATTTGACAACAAAATGTCGGCGATAGGACTTTTAGCCGGGAAGTCGATTCGGTAGGCTTAGTATCAATTACCATTTTCTAGTTGTTGGTTTTCACTTTCAGAGCAGGGTCCGGCGTTTCTCCAACCAACCTGGGTTTGTAGGAAAACTTGTAGAAAATATAAAGCAAGAACTCTCAAAAAACAAGGAAATGAAAGAAAGCATTGCAAAATTTCGCGAAGAGGCGCAGAAGTTGGAAGAATCTGATGCACTCAAACAAGCCCGAAGAAAGTTTGATATAGTTGAGTCTGAAGCTTCGAAGGGATCGGAAGTATTCAAAGAGAAATTTGACTCCGTAAAAGGAAAACTTCATGAAGCCGTGAAAGAAGCTAGTCAAACAGATTTTGTAAGAAAAGCCAGTAAGTGCCGGTTTGTGAACTTTATAATTTAAAATAGATGCTAATATATATCAGTGTCAGTATCAGTAATATGTATAAACTAATACAAGTGCACTGACGTGTGCCGTGTTGATGCGTGTCGCCCTACGTACCAAACGTAATGGCTAATCACCAGAGCTGAAATATTTATTTACGATAAATAGCGAAAATATTTAATATAACATTTACGAAAAAAAAATCCAAGAATATTTAGTAAATATTTTTTTATTTTATTAAGTATTTACTAAAAATTGAATTTTTATTAAAGATAATCCAAGCAAAAATAACGGCATCCAACCCTCCTATTTACACTTCAGGTGCATTTCGACATGCTCTGCAGTCATACAGTAGATGCAGAGAATGTTTTAAGTTGGCTCCCTGTTGCTGTAAGCCGTCAATTTTGGAAGACAAGAAGGTGCAGGTCTCCTAAATGAAACTTAAACCTTGTAATAACACGGGGTCTGAAAGTAGCTTTTGAGCGTTTCCGACTAGCTGGGGGTCAAAGGTCCACAACTATAGCTACATAATATGCCTAACACTTAATTTAATTAACTACTTAATTCTTGTTTTCTTAACCGATTTGTACGTAGACGTTAGGTAGGTACATTGATTGTAAGCGTAACACGAGTTGAAACAATTTGTCTCGTGTATATCTCCAAACAGTTTCGAAAACATTAACTGTTCTATTCGCTAAAAGGTATATACTGACACCATCGCACGACACAAATCCGCGCAGTATGGATTCGATTTGTTATTGGAGTCACGGATAGTGTACTGTCTTTCTGGCTCCTTACACGTATCGCTGATTCAGCGTATTGTTTAATCTAGCCTTTTTGTTGGAAGCCTTTATATAAAGAATATCCCCATTAGAAATGTTGCGCAAACTGTAGATTTCTACCGCCTTGTATTTGTGTATTTAAGGACCGTGTTTATTAAAATAAGTTTGGCTCACGGCTCACGTACGATCTGGAATTGGCACCGTCGAGTACTTAATCAGTCCCATAACATCTATATCTATCCATTTTGCATTCAGGATACAAGTAGCCATTTTTTCCGGTGGCATTTTAAACGGTAAATCTGGATATCAGCGAGCTCATAAATTGGACAACGTTGTATTCAAATTCAAAAGACATGCTTACAGTAGTTTAAAATTCCCCAGGTTGTACCATTTGGTTATGAGTGCCAGGGCCAGGAATAGGTGTGGTGCATAGAGTGAGTTAGAGATCATACCTTATTGCTTATTTAACGTATGGCAAATAATAACTCATTAATAATGAGTCATTATTAATGAGCTAAAACAAGCACATACTCTGAATGTCCCATTTTGAACTTGATAATGAAAAAAAAAAGGTAAAAAAATATTATTTATTACAAGTAACGACCTCGCCTTCGGCTCGTGTCTTATACTTGCACACGCGGCTCCGCCGCTTAGCGGGCTTGGC
>JAQFZY010001927.1:0-13402 GCA_034696285.1 Hypogastrura burkilli | reverse complement strand
CAGGAGGTTCTCGATCTCTTACTACACGTCTTTAAGCACTCACGGTATACATATAAACCGAACGTGGCTCGCATATTTTGAAGTCCTCGTCCGTGCCTACTGTCATGTTTGTTGACTTTTTGCCGACCGGGAAAATTTGAAATTTAAAACAGAGTGGGTGTAAATACTTGGCAGTCACTTTCCAAAAAAATCGGTAAACACTCAATAGCCGGATATCATTTTCAAGCCATGGTTATAATGCAGCATTGGAAATAGAAGAACACAATTGACATGATACTGGAAAATAGTATCCAGACTGAAGAGACTTTTTGGAGAAAGGTTCTATGGCGTATTATCAGAATAATTCTCTCATTGTGTGCCGGAAACACTGCTTTACGGGGCCATGATGATAGTGTTGATGCACAAAATCCTGTGAATTTCTTACGAACAGTTCGACTTATTGCAGAATTCGACCCGACTCTTAACAATTTATTTCAAAATGAACAACATAAAATCAAATACCTTATCCCAAGCATTCAGAACGAAATAGTGCATTTGCTATCTTCAAAAACAGTGAGTTTGCTGGCCAATGAAGCCAACAGTGCTCGGTTTTACTCAATTATTGCTGATTTCACACAGGACATTACAAGGATTGATCAAGTAAGCTTGATGCTTCGCTATTGTGTAATTTCCGAAGGCAAGAAGCGTGTACAGGTTCGAGAGAGTTTTTTTGGCTTTTTCGAACTCGAGAATCACGGGGCTTCAGGCTACGAGAACCTAATTTTGGATCAGCTCGAGGTGCTCGGAATTCCACTAGAAAATTGTCGAGGTAAAGGTTATGATGGAGCGAATGCAATGGCAGGACACTTACCCGGTCTTCAAAGCAGGATACTAAGGAGAAATTCCATTTGTTCCAGCTGTTTATGTTCATTGTGCTGCCCATAATCTGAATCTCGTTATTTCGGACGGAGTTAAATGCAACAGTAAAGGAACAAATTTCTTTGAAGCATTGAAGATGATTTTCGGGTTCTTCTCTGGAAGTTCTCTGCGCTGGGCTATATTGATCGAAATAGTGATCGAAATCGAAACTGGTAAACCAATTAGCAAGAAGCAAACGGAAAAAGTTACTTTAAAAACGCTGTGTGAAACTCGATGGGAGTTGAAACATAACGCCGTTTACTCACTCAAGCTCCGATATGCTGAAGTATTACAGTGTCTGTCGAAAATCATTCAGGAATCCAAAAAATCTGACGAGGTAAACACTGCTGTTGAACTTTAAAAAAATGGAGAATTTTGAGTTTACGTTAATGCTTGTCTTTTGGGAACGGATACTGCGGCCGCTTAAATTGACATCTAAGAAGATTCAGAATCTGGAAATTGACGCCTCTGGTTGTCTCAAATATTGTAAACGTAGTTTAAATGAATAACAAAGCCTGAGGAGTTCATTCCAAGAAGTTGTAGATGAAGCAAATGAAACGGCACAGAAATGGGGAATCGATACAAATATTAAAAAAGGAAGAAAAATTATTTCGAAGAGATTCTTTGATGAATTAACATGCGATAAAAGATTGGAGACTGATCAATTACTTTCGTTCAAGCACGGTATATTTCTTCCCGTTATGGATCAATTACTGTGTGAAATGAAGTCTCGGTTCATTGGCCTAAGCGATATTTGTGAGACGTTTGAATTCCTGATGCCTCAGAAGATGACCCAAATTACTGAAAGGGACCGAAATAATAGCTGCTCGGACTTTATCCAAAAATATGATGAGGTTTCAAGTAAATTTCCAGCTCAACTGGCGTCATTTATATCCGCAATGAGAACGAATTTGGAAAAGCTTACAACTGTTCAGGAAGTTGCCAATCTTCTTGTCCGCTGCGACCTATTGGATTCGTTCCCACACGTTTTCGTTGCCTGCCAGTTATTTCTAACCATTCCCGTCACCATTGCAGGCGCCGAATGCAGCTTTTCAAAGCTGAAACTCATTAAAAATTATCTCAGAAGCTCAATGTCTCAGGAACGCCTCAAGGACATCGCTGTTTTGAACATGGAAAGTTCGAGAGCTAACGAACTTGATATTCACAGCCTGATTTTGCTAAGGTTAAAGCTAGAAGGAGACAATTTTAATCTAATGTTGTTAATACACACACTATACTCTGAAAAGCAAATAAAATATACTCTTTTAATTGTTAAGGAATTTCGTTAGGGGCGCGATTAAGATTTTTGTATATCATCGCCAGAATCCTAGTTACGCCTCTGGTGTTAAACATTGGTATAAGCTGTGTCTAAATGTCGTTGTGTAAGCGAGACCCTCAAAGAAATATAGACAATAGTATTATAATATCTTTATTGGCATTTTTATTATTTTTTATTAGGTTTGGAAGTTATTCATCAGGAAGAACAACCCAAACTGCAAGAGCTCTGTTCTACAGATTCTGTATGCAGAGCTTGACGAAATTCTTCTTTGACGAGGTTCTTGAATGCCTTCTATTGCTGTCTGTTTCTTAAGTCTTACCTGCAGCGTCTAGCAGCACAGTTCGCAGGTAATTTGTTTCTGTGACATGCCTTGCTAACATCAAACTATTTGTAGAGTTAAGTAATCGATTTATTTGCTAAAGAAAATATTTTTACTTATTAGTTCCAAACGTAGAGCCAAGCCCGCTAAGCGGCGTAGCCGCGTGCGCAAGTATAAGACACGAGCCGAAGGCGAGGTCGTTACTTGTAATTCATAAAATTGTATTTGATCTTTATATTCAATATATATGTATTATTCATTTATATCATTCTTATTAATATTCATTTCATGCGTGTCTACAAAAATAAACTTAAAAAATTGAAATGTTGGCAAAAATGAAATAAACAAACACTTAAATTTGGAGACATGGAAACACTAAATGTATTTATTGTGCTTGGTAACGATTAGGCGGGTAGATTGTACGCCCAGCGCGGGTCACGTAGTGGACGAGAATTCTTCTGTCGAATGGTAAATTGTCATTATCCTCGTCATCATCATCATCACTCGTATCCAACTCTAGCCCAGGCGGTCCCATCTAATAGGCTTTAGGCTGACGTAAGGGAGCGGCTCCTTAAATTCAGAGTAATCCAAGGTTAAAGTTTAAAAATATAAAGTTTTAATTAGTGTTAGCTTAATTAGTACAAGCCTACCGGCGTTGTAGACAGTATGTAGCAGCTCATTTGGTTGGCGCAGTGGCATATAAGCATTTCTAACTCGTTCACGGACCCAACCCCATCCAGACTGTATCAGCGGGAACCAAAAGTTCTGGAAAGCAGAGTTCCGCCATGGTCTAGCTAAGGGTGCAGCAGGCGGGCCATTCTGTCCAGCGTCAGGATAATTGTCATGTGGGCCTGGGAAACGCACCATGAATCTCCCATAGACCGGTTTGAGATCAAAGGCCACGGCATCTAAAAGAATCAAACAATTTATAATCACACGTTGGGTATTTGAAGTCATAATTGATGCAGAGTGAAACGACTCTGCTTCCCAGGCTGGTAGACGTTTCCAAACAAACTATTGATTTGGTCCATAGGGAGGCGGGGGCCACGACCCCTGGCATATAACCAATCCCAGCCACGCAGAAGAATGGGGAACCAGAAATTACGGGTCAACACCAGGCCCAAGCAGATGATCAAAACTGAAAGAATAAACGAATATATTATAGATTTGGGAATCTCGATTACAAACGATAAAAAAACTTATATTTAACTACTGACCCAAAATTGTGATTATGCAATAGACCCATCCATTGAGGCTTTCCTGTGACACTCCACTGGTTCCAAAAGTCGTTAACTCCCGGCACCCATCTGCCCACGGAGACTGGACGAGAAAGTCAAATGTTCCATTGGGTCTGGTTCCAGCTGCAACACAGGCCAGGGTCCCATCCTTGACGTAAAAGTCCCCGCCCAATAGGATACACTCACGGCTTACAAGGATACTCGGGTCAACTGCACCTTTGAACACAAATATTTAAATGGTTGACATTTAGATTTAAAGTATTTTGAAACACTAGTTTTGAAACTGAGTAAATTATGCAAAGTTGCCCATTGTCAATTGAGGCCGAACGTAAAAATTTGCAATCTGAATTTTACTTTGTGAATTGAAATAACACTCCCAAAAAAAGCGAATCTGAACCACAAGCAATACATATGCGAGATCCATTTGACTTTAGAATGGCACTCCTTTTCTCCCGTTTAATTTGCGTAAAAAGTAATTAAGCACGAACGCATTACACGTGCTAGTATGACAGCATTCGAATTTCTACGCGCCTTTAACATTTGAAATTATTTGTTTTGCATAGAGTGTAAAATATTAATTGCAACAGGAAAAACAAATATTAGCGTAGTTTTCAAAGTCCGAATTGTGGTGGGCAAAAATTAAGCGCAAAAAAAAAAACAAAGTCTTTTAAATTTTGAAAAATCGGGCGTGGGTTTCGAGCGCATTGATTGACTCTGTTGATTTTCCTGCATGCCACAAAGGGTCATAAGGCAGAAGCCAAACAGCCAAAACCTATACTTTCTACTCTAAACGCATGTATTTGTTATTTGGGACCAATTCTTTATTTAATATTTAAATCCAAAGTTTGTGATTAATTTGCTATTTTAGAATTATGCTTTTTGAGTTTTAATCCAAATTCGGCACAATTTTATTATTTTTTAATTATTTTTTAATTATTTTTTAATCCAAAGTGTATATTCTTTTGCTGGTTTTCAAAACTTAGCATTACCTGTCACTACCACAAACATGGGAACGTAAATTCGGATACACACACTACATGCAAATAGCTTTAATCTATTTACCTTTGCCTTTTGTCCCAGCCCCGCTCGTCCAACACAAACTCCGACCTCTGTCCCCCTCTGTTAAAAATCAGACTTTACATAAAAATTTAGATTTTTTTTTGTTTTGGACCAAAGTCTGTTTTGGAATTACTCCATGGCTTAAAATCTGTATATATTTTTTTTAACTTTTTTTTTGTCTCCAAGTACTAAATACAAATGTGAGCATTAACGTCAAACTTACCTTTACCTTCTCCGCCTCCAACTTGCGCTCTCTTTTCGCCGCCGCCTTTGCTTGATTCTTTAAAACTTTGGCGTAAATGGCAGCCGCCCGCTTCTCCTTTTCCGCCGTCCTTTTAGCTTTCTCTGCTTCCGCCTTCCGCACTCGCCCGAGACTAACCATTTCCCTTTCAGCCTGCCTCCTCAAACTTTGCCCCCGCCTCACTAACTTGCAGTCCATTAAGTCACTGTCTTAAACGTAGTCGTAGTAGTCTTTTTTTTTAAATACCAAACTCAAATTAACTAAATCGCTAAATAATTCAAATAAACTTAGTTTTCAGGCCCAAGCGTCACATTCTCAAAAAAACTTCCTCCGTCCCTTCAATTCCCCTGCTATACCCATAGCACCACAACCATACCCTTCAAGTACTCTCTAGAGGGACAGATGGCCACGCGGGCCTATTCTCCCCCATCCCTCTTCCACATATGTACACTCTGCCCATAAAAAATACTTCATCCCCTCAACCCCTTCTCCCCATACTATAATACAATGCCAATTTTCAAAATACCATCAATCATCTCACCACAATGACATCATGACATATCAATGACATCACTACATATTAAATGACCTCACAAACAAGTCATCACGTCACACATCAACTACCACGTGCCCCACACATAACTTAATCACTTTACCCCTTTCCCATTGTCTGCCAATATTCAAAAGGCCATTGTTATGCTAATGAATGTAGCATAGTGCCTTTGCTTCTTAACTGAGGAGGAAGAAAGTCTAAATATGTCGTAATTTTATTTCTATCCGCACACTTTAATACAAATTATTGCATCTTTATGAAGCATACAAACCTCCCACTTCAGGATCTTTTTTTATTTTGTGGAAGATTTTACACCCAAGTGGACCGGTACTGAATTGTCAATTGTTTTAAATGATTTTTGCTTAGACTAGCCAACAAGAATCTGCGCTAACGCGGACTTCTCACAAGCAGCCATAAAGAAATATCTAAACCATTCCGAAATTCGGTTGCGTTTGGATATTTGAAAAGTGCTTCACTGATCTTTGTTTTCAAAAGTTATTGTATAATGTGCTTCGCGTAGCTCGAATTTATATATAAATGATGCTTGATCTAAATTAAATACTAAGCGTTCTTTGCTTTGATTTTACATATAATTCATGTTAGACTTTTACCGAACGGTACATGCTTCGGTCTTATGACCTTCAATTAAATACGTTCTACGCTTACACTAAAGGAGAATTAAAAGTGCTTTGTCAACTGCATGTCTGCAATTTTGCCAGCAAATATTTGTTCAATGCTCTCATTTAAATGTCACGTGTGTCCTAGAAATGTTCTTAAAAAGTAGTTGGTTTCCGCGTTAGCGTGGGTTCTTGTTGGCTAATATCTAAGTAATATTCAAGTTATATATAAGTTTGCAAACATTTCTGTCAACAGTTGGCAACGCCCGGAAACCGTTGTTGGTAGGACCACGGTTAGTTGAAGGTGTGGTTATTCGTCTTCCCATATGAATGCATAGTGAGATGTATCCCCACTTTCACAACAGAGACAAAGTTGCTCCCGCGTGAGCGCTGTACTAGATTCATTGAGTTTTTAGAGGGAGAAATAATTACGACTCCTGTATGGTATTGGGCCCAGTGCATATGCCTTTCACTCTTGGAAGGAGAGGACATGTTTTAGTAGGTATTTGCTGAATAAAGTCATACTGTAAAAAATATGACTTGTGATGGACGAAACAAAATACTATTCTGAAATCAAAATAACTCACACAACACATGCTCTAAGTTTAAAGTTTCTACCAAATCAACAGTGACAGGTAAGCCACATTAAACGAATTAAAATACAGTAAATTCTGTAGGAATCTACATATTAAACCAATTAAAAAACATATATAATTCACAAACAAAACCTATGCATTATTTATCTTTGGGATACAGGAACTAATAGTGTGTATCAAATAATCTGGGTCCTAAATATGAGAGCTTGATTTGGCCGGGGCTGTGTCCAATATTGTGTTAGTTAAAACATCAAGTCGTAAACATCTAACAAAGCCAAAGCCATAGTTGCGCAAAATAACATGTAATTTAAAAATACCGTATTTTAAATACATTTTTATGCGCAATATGTATCTTATTTTGTATTTTTGACGCTTAAGTATTTTGAATTTTGTATTTTTTAGAAATAATTCATTGATTGGAAAATACTTTTTTTTAAGAAATGTACACAAAATGCGTCTATTTCGAGTCGGGTGGATTGATAATTTCGTCCAACTCTGACCAGAATATTTTTTTCCAAGGTAAAGGAATGCTGGAATACTATGTATGGTATTATTACTAGTAATACAATTTAACCTTTTTTCGGGTTGTTTAATTGTATTAGTACACCTAATAAGTAAGGAGCGGGTTTCCGGTTCTAAAAAAAACTTATATTCGGCGGTTTTCGGCCCTTAAAAGTAGTACTTTTCGGCTGCTATATATACTTTTTCTGTCCCAAAAAACAGTGTTTTATATACATTGAATTCAGGTTTAAAAAAATATTTTTATTATCAAATTGTTTTTTTTACTAGTAAATATAATACAGACGCTCTAAATGACAGATTATTTTAATAAATTATAAGAATATTAAGATCATATTTACTCAGTATTACAATGCTTATGAAAACTTTAGACAACTGTCATCTCTAAATGTTCCGTGGTCAGATTATGCCGTAAGTCTGTAAGTATAATACCATACAGACTAAACGACCGCTCTGCGTCACATGTAGTTAAAGGAGCATATCTGATCTGCAAAATCAAGGAAACCTTTTATGAAATAGCGTGAAACAGAGCACTTCTAATGGCTCACACCTTAATCCAGGGCCGTAGCGTGGCCCGGCCCGGCCCTGAGTTGTAAATACTTTTTTTGGGTCTGTGTAAATTTTGCGAAATGACAAAATGCGAGCTTTCCAAACAACAGAATCTGCACCGCCATTCCGTAGATGTCATTAATGATTACTATTGTATTCGTGCCTACATTAATCTCGGTTATTTATTACGAATACCTTTTTCGAAACCGATACCAATACTAATATGTACTTGGATTTTTCTTTGATATCAACATTCTATTACCGATAATACTAATGATAATGGAAATACCGATATACAAAATGCCGATAACAATACTAATATGTACTTGGATTTTCCTTTGATATCAACATTCTATTACCGATAGTACTAATTATAATGGAAATACCGATATACCAATGCCGATACCCATACTTGTTTAGGTGCGAATCACAGTTATTGTAGCTGTGTAATGAAGTCCATGGGTTTCTCTGGTACCAAGTTATTGAGATAATTACTCCCGGGTGAAACGTCGCTAAACTAAATTCGCCTCAGATACATTTAAGAGCATTTTCTAACGCATCACACAAGCAAAATGTGGCAAAGTTTACTTAATATATAGCTTCACCAAATCGAAAAGGACTGTCAGGGACCTCAATAAGTACCCAGCCAAGAGGATGTACTTTCCTCCAGGTTCCAAATTTGGTACATGTATTGGACTGCTGTTTTGTAGTGGTAGCATTCTTTGCTTCAATTATATGTCAAAACTGGTCAGAAATACCTTAAATGAAAGCTATGACCCTACTCTTCCACTATTTGAATTATCCCAGTGACTTTAACCTGACTGTAATTAACTATGAGCAGCAGTTAATTACCAACTAAGTCTGCCATGCCAAACTGGCTAGCCTATTTGCCGTCTTCTCCTCCCTGACTCTTTCGCATGCTATAGCTGGGGCTGAAATATTTATCACATCCCCACCCCCAAATTACACCACCGCTTCTTGTTTCAATAGAAGGGCACGGATCATCATACATCATTAAAATATTTCAATGGTAGTAGGGCAACGGTCTTCGTTCACTTGACGAAAAACTTCTAAAAAGCTAAAAAAAAAAACGGTTCCAAGATGAATAGGGCCAGTTGAGACGCCAACATCAGAATACAAACCAGGCAAGACGGAAACTGACGAAATGATACGATTCCCAGCTTATACAATCAAGACAAACAGCTAGAATACGGATATCCAGAAAGAGACAGAACAGATCAAAGGCTATCAAAGCCGGCATGGCTTGGTTCACAAACGACTCCAGCTGTGATTGAAACTCGACTTTAGTATGCTTAAGTAAAGCGCAGCGTGACTTCATTCTTGTTACTTGATGAATTTCTGTGCATCGTTCGCTCAAAACCATTTTACCATTACCATTGTTACAAATTTTGTGACCCCAAGCAGCATAGAATCGTCGCTCCGGAAGTGGGACCTCGTATAAGAGTTCAAGTAGCTGCTTCCATTCTTAGCGTAAATGGAGATTAGAGCAGAATTCTTGATTGCAGAATAAACAGCAGTCGTGTCGTTCCCGCCATGGGAGTCTGTAAATATTATGACTGGACCATCCAATATCTCAACCACATATTTAGGAAATTAAGGGAGTTACAGGAACATTAATGGTAAAATCACATAAAAGATTGATACCAAGAAGAAAAGGAAGTGGGTTAAGGGTTTCGTCAATTTTAGGTGGCTGGCACTTAGCCACATGAGAATAAACTGATTTTACCCCATTTATTGACTCTACTTAGACTCTATACCTCTTATTTAGTTCTTGATAGTCAACTTCCAGCACAATGACAGACTTCTCCTTAGTGGATTTCTCTTTTACTGGTATAGCTGATGATTAATTGGAAGTTACTTCTGTTCCCTTAGGGCGGCTAGGGTGGCTGTGAGACACTTCACGAGTTGAAACTGTTTCTCGTGGCGGAGAATCAGTAACCTCCTTAGTCGTAAGAAGTCCTGTATTTGTACATAGTACTCCCTATGATATGCGAGACTGAGTATGGACTTACGTAATCATAACGAGAAAAGAGCCTGCTTGTATCTCCCATTGTCCAGAAAGACGAGTCTACACGAACACTAAAGTGTCATAAAATCGGAGCCTACGATTACTGCATGGTCGATTTGCTGTGAGATCACAAACTTGTGAGCCACTTTCAGACCACCAAAACAGATCTCTAGATAAACCCAATTCTGAATTACTTTAATACCATCTACCATAGCAACTGAATTCTAAAACCATAACACTCAGCTTACTAAAAAATACAAGGAGTTTAGTACCAATGTAGGACAGATGACAGTCAGAAGCAAGGAGACCGTATGCGTTTGTATTCAGTACTTTAACTTCAACTAAAGGATCAATGTATGAGTAATAGGAACTTTGCTTTAAATCAGGAATACTGGTAGGACTGTGGCATGAGATAAGTTCAGCAGTGATAGGTGGATCCGTTTCTGCTATCTGAACTAAAAGTGTACATTTAGTTGACTGAAAAGGCTCAGTAGCCGGTATATCGATGCAAAGATTCAGTGACGGATCTATACACGGCTCCTCTTGTTCCTCTCTCGCGATCCACCTCATCCTTTCCTGTATCTCAACGATATTATTACATCCAATTAGTTGACGTGAATACCTATACCATATGCTCGAAACGGTCTCGTGTATGAACTCAAGTTCCTTGTCCCTCGTGAAAGATGCATGGTCGTCCTTCAGATCTCCATGGCTTTCTTCGTGGCGATCGATCAGCTGCGAGCACCCCTGTAGCTTCAGTCCAACTGCATAAATGTCATCACTCACGAGACCATTTTTACCATTGACTCTCATAACAATCCCGTGCTTTCTCTATACATTACCTTGCTTTATCCAAAAAATCATTATGCTCAATGATAGAAATTAAATCTGAGTAAGAGTAGAGGCATAGGCGACATACCAAGTCTAGTAAGTCCTACACAGTATTTAACCACAAAAACGTACCTATATTGGTCAAAGAACGAACGATCAACATAGCTTTCCATAATAACTATAGGTAATACCCAGTTCGTGAAATGAAGTAACAGGTATTGAATTAATGCACTTAAAGGACTACTTATTGCGCTCCTGATACCGTAATTTGCATTAAAGAGAACGAAAAATAACTTTAGGACAATAGGACCTCTAACTGGTTGCCAAAAATGTGTCTTTGTAATTAAGAAAAGTCGCAGTAAAAACCTGGTGGTTGACTTGAACCTTGGCGCCAAATCAATTCATATTTATAAGTATCTGGTGAACCATTATGCATGTTGAGCCCCCACGTATAACGTTTCACCTTCCTCTGGCAAGGAGGTAAGGGTCATTACATCGAAATCTTAACTATACAGGCTGTTTCAGTTTCCCATAGCAGGGGGATTTTCCCTACTACGGGACGGTACTAGACTAAAAGTAAAATGAAGGTAGACAAAGTCAAGTCGGTGGTTAGGTTCTTCTCTAATGCAATACGTGTAGTTCGGGAGGCAAGTTGTAATGAGCCCCGGATACCCTTAACAGTACTAAACGCTATATAGGATGAATATATCCCTCTACAATGGAGAACGCTTATGTGTATAGGAAAACCTTAATAGTGTGCCCTAACATGGAGACAATTAGCCCTAATGCCCTACCGATGAAACCAGGGGTTGTGACCAGTCCGGCTTGTCCGAATAGGTGTCGGCACAGGATATGGCAGGCGGCTAGCGACTTGTCCACTGTTGCCCGAAAGGAATTAGTAATTTAAAGGTACCGAGCATCATTATTTTCGTTTGCCTATAAATTGGCCTTCATGTTTCTACTAACCTGAAATGTGAAGAGGTGGCTCTTAAGTTGTGCGCAGAAGTACTGAGGCATTTGACCTTCCACGAAGGTCAGAAATACCAAAAATGAACTATTAAGCTAGGACTATTAACGACTGTATTTAATTATAGAGCATCAACGGTGGTTGTCAAGTTGGTTATATTTTTCTCATTTTATTGCAATGACTTGCATTTAAATACGTAGATAAGCGTACAGAAATCAGAATGTTACAATAAAACATCTGTTTCGCAGAAGTACCGACTTTTGGCGTAGGTACGCGTTTTTGTATGTATATGTTCTCAACGGTTAAACGGTTATATAGGCAAAACCAACTTTGGTAATCGAAACACAAGGATATCATACCAAAAATTTTGGGATATTGCATTCTAATATTTGCCAAAAATGCCTACACTTACAGATCTTTGCCTCGTGAACAATGTTTAAATATACGTCAAAGCCATAATATATTGGACTGATAAAGGTTCCATGAGGTGAGCGACGGCTGTGGCGCATATTTAGGATTGTATTTCGGAAGTGTAAAAAAAATTATACAGTTAAAATCGACCGAACGCAGAGAAATTTTTTCTCAGAACAACTAAGAAGTTACGTTTTTAAGATATTTTGTAACGGAATCGATGAAGAATCTACGTGCTAGGTCCCAACATTTCGCTGGAGGACAAAATTTTCGCTTATTAATGGGGCAAATTACTTTTCTACGAAATATTTTTGGGGTGGGGCACAGCCTTGATATGGCGTACATTGGTACATTTATAAATTGCTCAGGGGGTCGATGTCCGTAAGTATACGAATATTGAGCTATGAAAGTGTCCCAGCTTTTAGCCAAACCCATCTGAGTACCACCTGGTTATATCGGCAATTAGTTAAATACATTTTGTTGAATTGGAAAATTAAATTATGAGACATGTATCAACTTAAAACATAACTGAAATTGAAAAAAAAGTATTTAAAGGGGCTACTGTGACAAAAATTAAAAATTTGTGTGACTGCAAACTGCATTCAAAATTATCGGTGTTCTTGGAATGAACAAACTAATTGAACCTCGAATTGAAACGAGCATGAACAAAAAAAATGAAAGCTGACTCCCAAGCAGCTCCCGGGCTCTTCTGGGCGAAATGCTGGCTTTACTCATTAATTGTTATAGACATGAAATTGTGAGGTTTTTTGGGTTAGGTAGGTACTTATTAAGTTATCCCAAAAGTTCAAGGGAGGGCCCGCCCCCCCCCCCTCACCCTACGCCACTGGCCAGGGTAGTTAAGATTTTCGATGTACGCCCCTTAGCTTCTAGCCAAAGTAAGGTGGAACGTTATACATAGATTCTAAGGCTGTTCACACTGCTATTAGTACTTATTACTAGACACAATCGACTCTGGTTTATTTAGGACTCGGATTCGGGTCTACTTAGGTTTGTATACAGTAGATAACACAGTTCAAAGTCGCTTGAATCGGATCCGAAGACATAAGTAATAGTAGACTACAACACGTTACTGGCAAGGTTACCTGTATAAGTTTGGAGTATTTTTATGTGCAAAAATCGTCATCAAAATTATATGTTTACTTCAATTGTGTCCTATCAGTAAGGAACGGGTTTCGACATAAAAGCATATTCTTATGACTTATGCGTATTGCAAATCTTTTGCCAAATGTCCACGAATTTGGTCAGTACGACCTCATATATGCAGTTTTATTTGACA